>CM034358.1:82407578-82529702 GCA_019925275.1 Mytilus edulis | reverse complement strand
GAGGCCCCCTGTTAAGCCCTTTCTATCCCTTTTTCCTGCCATTTAATCATGATTTCCAAATTTACTTGATCTAAGTTTTACATATTCACAGTGATTTATATTCATGTTATTTTTCTACTCATGAAAATAATTCACTCGAGAAAATAAGTTGGTTTACAGTATACTATTAACTAATCATTATATATATATACACGCTCATATGTTTGAAAAGGATTTTTTTATGGATTGTGCTTTGATAGTGGTGTTGAGTGAGATTGAATTTACCAAATTATTCCAAGGGAGATAACTGTATTTCTGTCTAATTTTATTTTTAGTTTGTAACAAGAATATGTGAAATTGTTGAGTTTATTTCTCATTTGATACATATTTTGAACAATTTGTGGGAATAATTGAATGGTAAATTGTATGAAAAATTTATATAAAATAACAAGAACTATAAAACTTTATACCAGAAGGATATTTAAACTTTGAGGTTTTGAAATCAGCAAGAAATATAAGGGTTGCTGGAATTGAATAATGCATAGCCTCAGAAATATATGGGTAATGAAATAATAAAAACTGAAAATGTGAGATATGAAGATGAAGTGATTTTATTGAATAGCATTTGATTATCTCCCTTATATAGAAATTTCTATGTGAAAATGATTTTGAAAAATAACCTATTTACTCATTTACAAAATATTGACAGTTTTTCATCTATTAGACATTTTCATATAAAGTCCCTTGTCAACAATTTATTGTAAACTGTAAAACACAATATCATTCAGTTTGCTTTTTTGCTGTGGTCTTTTTGATCTGGAAATATTAAATTGCACAATGTTTAACAAATATGAGTCATTATATACATCAAGTTTAAAAAACACCAATAAAAACCAGGTTAATGGACAACTAATAGAAGATTACATTTGTAATTCAAATTTAGTGCAAATATCTTTAACATCATTGGGTCTAAGGTAGAGATTTTCCACATCTTATTATATTATAATGTTTGCTGTTTTTGTCTAACTTATATTATTCTTAGGGACGACATCAAAAGTTCAATGTAGGATAAAAAACTTAATTCACATAGTTTTTTCACTGACCCCACCCCCACCCCCCTTCTTAACTTTATTTGGGAAAAATTGATTTACCAATAGGGATATATGTAAAATTTGATTTTAGATATTACAAAACTTGCAGAATTTCAACCCTTCCCCCAAACTATTTGATTTAAGTTTTTTATCCTACATCAATCTTTTGATATCGTCCCTTATTGGCTGAACCGGGTAAATATGTATAGGAGATTAAACTCTAGTCTAGAGTTTATTTTATTGAAGGATCAACCAGTTACAGAAAGTCATTTAAAATTCATAGGGCAAAATAAATTTTGATTTATATTAAGGTGGTACCTAACACTACAGGGAGATAACTCTGTAAAGTCAGCTAAATGTTTTAATTACGTTGGGTTGTAAAAGGAATATTAAGCTTCTCAATGAACAAAATAATTTTTGTCAAACTGCTATATAACCACTGTATTTTTTTCTGATTAAACGGTTGGTTCAATTTTTTTGAAACTTTTATATATTTTTGTCAAATGTTCAAAGTAAATACTTTGTCAAAATTTTAAGAAAATTAAACGAGCCAAATTAATTTTAGTTAATGTGTTGGGTACCACCTTACTTGGTAATTATGTTACTATTTTATGTATACACTAGTCATTTTACATACAGGGTTTTGATTTACACAACTTTTGATATTTATGTACACATGAGCATGAATACAGATTGTTTCTTCTTAAAGTATTAATTTTATGTATCATATTTTTTAGCTGTCAAGTTTTTTTAATTTTTATTTCCAAATAGTAGTTGATTTGGTTTTGGGATCCCCTTACTGGTACCTTTGAGGGCTATTCCATTCCAATGGATAAGGGTCAGTAGGAAGTTGTTGATTTGATTTTGGAATCCCCTTACTGGTACCTTTTAGTGGCTATTCCATTCCAAAGGATAAGGGACAGTAGGGAGTAATGTATTTGGTTTGGAATCCCCTTACTGGTACCTTTGAGGGCTATTCCATTCCAATGGATAAGAGACAGAAGGGAGTAGTTGATTTGATTTTGGAATCCCCTGACTGGTACCTTTTAGTGGCTATTCCATTCAAATGGATAAGGGACAGTAGGGAGTAATTTAAAAAAAAAAATTACTCACATCCATCATGAGTCATTTAGCTACATAAAATGGACAAAATATTATAATTGGCCAACAACAATATGAAAAAAAAAATGTTTGCTTCCTTCCTCCCACACTCAATGGTATAACATCACAAAGGTGTTTCCCATTTTGACAGAAGCATTTGAATTCATTAGATTACCACACCTGCCAATTTTTCAAAATGCCCATGGGGTTTTGCGTGCAAGATGGCTGTCATAGACCTAAAAAAAAACTTAAAGGGGGCCTTCAAATACATTTTAATGTTGTTTTTTGGCTTCTTCATACTTAAATAAGACTAATGTCATTGTAAAATTAATTGTTTTGTAATGTATTTGGTTTGGTATCCCCTTACTGGTACCTTTGAGGGCTATTCCATTCCAATGGATAAGAGACAGAAGGGAGTAGTTGATTTGATTTTGGAATCCCCTTACTGGTACCTTTTAGTGGCTATTCCATTCCAATGGATAAGGGACAGTAGGGAGTAATTTAAAAAAAAATTACTCACATCCATCATGAGTCATTTAGCTACATAAAATGGACAAAATATTATAATTGGCCAACAACCATATGAAAAAAAAATGTTTGCTTCCTTCCTCCCACACTCAATGGTATAACATCACAAAGGTGTTTCCCATTTTGACAGAAGCATTTGAATTCATTAGATTACCACACCTGCCAATTTTTCAAAATGCCCATGGGGGTTTTGCGTGCAAGATGGCTGTCATAGACCTAAAAAACCTTAAAGGGGGCCTTTAAATACATTTTAATATTGTTTTTTGGCTTCTTCATACTTTAATAAGACTAATGGCATTGTAAAATTAATTGTTTTGTTTAAAATTGTTGACAAAATTGCTATTTCAAAATTTCAATTTGGAAGCAAATAGTGACAGTTGGCAGGTATGGATTACCTGTTAAAAATATATTTAATTAATGTTTATATGAAAACAGCTCATTTATCCACTTTTTAATGTTATCTTTTTTATAATTTATATTATTTAAGAATAAAAGGATTTTTTTTTTTTAATTTTCAGTTGTTAGTAGGTTACTCATTTAAATGAGTTAAAGGAAGAAATATTCATGTGGCTTTAAGTATTCAGATAAAATTTACTAATTACAATGTAATATGCAATTTTTAGTAATTTTATTGCATTTTGTCATAGGACATGGCATTATTTTAAGGTAAGTCTTAGAAATAAGAGCTGTCAATCACAATTTTAAAGTAAAAGGTGTCATTCACAAGACACTTTAAATTCTAGAATTAAGAAAAAAACATTTCATAAACAAATTCATCAAGGATATATATAATGAAATCTGGCTATTTACATTCAAAAGTTCTTAAATATTTGAAGTTAAAGTTGTTTAAATTATCAGGATTAAGAAAATTAAAGAATGTGAGGCATGGTATTTTTGATTTTTTTCTCTTTATTTTCTAAAAAAAAGTTGCATTGCATTCTCAATGTTTCAGATCAAAGGTTAAGGATATTTCAGTTATTAGAAATGTTGTCAGATGCTTGATTTAGGTACCTTAACCTTAGATTCAACAGGGGAAAATATGGTATTGTTTCAATGATATTAGGATTAAAATTTCAGCTTCATGCAGTTTTAGTTTGATGACAAGGAAGAGTCAGAGCTTTGTTTTGTTTGACAAGGAAGAGTCAGAGCTTTGTTTTGTTTGACAGGGAAGAGTCAGAACTTTGTTTTGTTTGACAAGGAAGAAGCTTTGTTTTGTTTGAATTCTTATCACAAGAAAAGTTTTAGATTTTTTTTGTTTCCATTCTAAAGCTTTACGTGTAATATTAAAAAAAAACTAGTTTTTTTGTAATTTTATAATGTGACAATAACGCCTTATTTTTTAAGAAGAGCATTACAGTGATATTATATGTGTAACGCCAGTATTTTGGTTTTGTTGTACAATAAATGAAAACACACCAAATGTTATTTTTATTTTCTAATGTTTTTATGTTGTCATGGTTATACATTTTTATCTGTATTCAAACAATGTGAGTTTGCTGCATTTGAAACAGTTCTCTGGTTTGATGGTACATATAAAAGCTGTACGAAAAAAGTAAAATAAAAAATAAATAAAAATTCAAAAAAGAAAGTCCTTAATCAAATGGTCAAATGGCAAAAACTCAAACATTTCAAACAGCGGATAGCAACTGTTATATTCCTTTGAAAACATGCAGAGCAATGAAAGCTAAAGGGGACTGAAAATGATTGGCCAAATATGGTTATCAATGCCTGATGAATATTAATGGGAATACTAGTTCGATTATCACACCAGAATGTACATAATAGGAATATTCTCCTGTCTGATACTTGGTGTACTTATCCTAGGATACCAAAGGGACAGTCAAACTCATAAATCTAAAACAAACTGACAACGCCATGGCTAAAAATGAAAAAGACAAACAGAAAAACAATAGTACACATGACACAACATAGAAAACTAAAGAATAAACAACACGAACCCCACCAAAAACTAGGGGTGATCTCAGGTGCTCCGGAAGGGTAAGCAGATCCTGCTCCACATTTGGCACCGTCGTGTTGCTTATGTTATGACCTTCGAATTGAAAAACAATTGTATCTTGATTCGTGTATTTATTACATATATTTACCAGACTTTGTCAGTGACTTGATACGGCATCTTTACCATACATTTACCAGAGTTTTGTCAGTGTGACTTGATACGGGCACCTTTGCCATACATTCACCAGAGCTTTGTTAGTGACTTGATACGGTACATACTTTACCATACATTTACCAGAGCTTTGTCAGTGACTTGATACGGCACCTTTCCATACATTACCAGAGCTTTGTCAGTGACTTGATACGGTCACCTTTACCATACATTAACCAGAGCTTTGTCAGTGACTTTACGGAACCTTTACATCATTCCAGAGCTTTGTCAGTGACTTGATACGGTCACCTTTACATACATAACAGAGCTTTGTCAGTGACTTGATACGTCACTTACTCATTAACCAGAGTTTTGTCAGTGATTTGATAAGGGCACCTTTACCATACATTTATCAGAGCTTTGTTAGTGACTCAATTAAGGTACTGCTACTATATATTTAACAGAACCTTAGAGAGTTAATGCATTCACCTTTACCATATATTTTTTAAAACTCTCAGCTTTTTGATTCATGCATATCACATTAAGGTTAACCAGAACTTTTTCTTAGTGGCTTGATTCATGTACATTTAACATGTACCAGTATTAAGGTGGCTCGTGGGTACAAAAATTTTAGCAAAAAATTAAACCTTTATTTTTTCATTACAAATTTTATTTAATACACTATTAGTTGTTACTTTATGATATGGTCCAAAAAGAACCCAAAAAAAATATTTGGTTTGGCCCCAGATGACTTTTAAAATTGAAAAAGCTCCAAATTATCTCCCTTTGGTGCAAAAATGCCATTTTTTGGCCTTAACTTTGAAATATCTTTTTTAACTCATCGGTGACCTATATTTTTTATTATTGTTTTCAAATAAGCTGTACATAAACTAAATAATTGTAAAATTTAAGCGATTTCTTATATTAGGTTATTTTTTTATTTCGATATTTCCTCTTTTTCTCCTATTAGTTCAACAGAAAAAAGTACATTAACAAAAACGTATGCTTCTTCCAGAGGCAGATTTTAGCTTAAATGAACGGTGACCCCATTTTTTTATTTCATTTTTCTTTTAAGTATATGATAAAGTTCATTTATGAAAAAATATAGCGAAATCCTATATTAGGAAAAAAAATCATTTATACCCAGGAGCCCCTTTAAACCAGGTCTTTGTCAGTGGCTTGGTTCAGTCACCTTTGCCGTATATTTACCAGAATTTTGCCAGTGTCTTATAACAGACACCTTTACCGTATTCTTATACTAAAACTTTACCAGTGCAACCTCTTTTATCTTCTTTTGTATGAAGTTTAAAGATCCACACTATGACGGAAATTTCGACTCATCACAGTAGCAAGTTTGAATATATCACATTTGTTTCCCATTCGTTGTGTTTTGATTTTGCCATTTGCTTAGAGAATTTCCGTTTAGAATTTTCTTCAGATTTCGGTATTTTTTGTTTGGACTTTAAATATGCTTCCTTAAGTAATGAAAAAGATAAAACTACAATGTCGAACTGCAGAGGGAATCTCCCTATTTCTGAATATATTTTGCCCTTTTCCAACACCAGGTAAATCTTTACAAAATGTAATATATATAGTATTTCCGAAAGAAGGCTTTGTTCTTCTTTGTTACATATCTGTTTGTTTCTATAGTGATTTAGATTATAATACAATGTTAATTGCTGTACCCATATTTTATACATTGTCACCTTTCATGTCTGTTTGTTTTGTTCACGCATCGTTGTCAATCATAATGGAATTTGATGTTACTCTAGATCTTATACAAGTGAGAGGTTTAGCTAGCTATGAAACAATTAAGGTTTAATCCACCATTTGCTCATAAGAAAATGCCTGTACCAGGTAAGGAATATTACAGTTGTTATTCATTCGTTTGATGTGTTTGAGCTTTTGGTTTTGCCATTTGATTAGGTACTTGCCATTATGATCATGAATCTTACTCGAAGCTCAATATTTTTGTGATTTTACTTTTTGATAAGCCTGATCGCCTAATGTAGTCTGATTTTTTTTTTTTACGTTTCTGATCCATGTTAAAGAAAAGGCATCTCCTTTTTTATATAAAAGTTGTTCCTAAATTATTACAATGGTGATTGCATTAGTGAATGTGTCATTAAATACGAAGTTTGCTTGATCATGCAATGAATTGTATGTCTAAAAGATTTGACCACAGTTGATATGCCTGTTTACTTTGTTGGATATGGTTATGAGCCTGTATAAGTTTTATTGGGATTAAGGTTTTTATCGAATAGTCCGTTTCTGTGTATGTTGGTGTTTGATTTTTTGGCAGCTAGTTCAGTTTTTCTGCTGTTCGATTGTTTTCCGATCTGTTCCCTTTATAGATTCGGTCAAGTTTGGTTTGTGACCCGAATTGATTATCGTTTAATCGATTAATTACTTTTGAACAGCGACATGATACTGTTGCCTTTATTTTACAACAGTTTTACCTGTATACAAGGGTTTTTAAACTTGAGCACCACACCACACTGTAAATATCTGTAAATATTTTAAAACCATATATCCCCAAGTGGGAGTGTTCCGATATATAACGGAGGAAACTACCTGAACAGAACAACAATCGTACAGTAGAAACTTAATCGGTCGAGTTTCCTTTAAAGTCATTTTGCTATGGTTGAGAAAATTGTCATATCATCAGCATACAAGTGTAATGATAATATGTTATTCGTGTCGTAATGTATAATATAAAAAAGAAGATGTGGTATGATTGCCAATGAGACAACTATCCACAAAAGACCAAAATGACACAAACATTAACAACTATAGGTCACCGTACGGCCTTCAACAATAAGCAAAGCCCATACCGCATAGTCAGCTATAAAAGGCCCCGATAAGACAATGTAAAACAATTCAAACGGGAAAATCAACGGCCTCATCTATGTAAAAAAATGAACGAAAAACAAATATGTAACACATAAACAAACAACAACCACTGAATTACATGCTCCTGACTTGGGGCAGATAAGTAAGCTTGTGACAAACAAAATACAAGTTACATAAAACTTAACAACAATCGGATAAACAAGAATCCCTTTTACTCAGTTGCATTAACCAAAAGGTACATGCTCTTTTTTATTGTTGAAAATTTGTTGAAATATTTTTTGAAAGTCAAACTTGTAAAGTCAGTATTTTAAGATGGACCAGGTCAAACAAATTATTGTTTATAAATAAACAATTTTTTGCACCATAAAAAGGAATGGGGTTCGTCATCTACATCATTGATAAAGCAAATGGTACATAGTCTAAGAATATATATAAGTATACTATCATGTAGAAACCAAGCATTGTGAATATATCTTTATTCTACATGAAAAGTCAATTTTGAGCTTAAACAATATTAGAATAGAATAGAGCATTACAGATCAGAACTCAAAGACGGAGGAAAACACAATGACAAAACGATAAAACGATGCGAAAACAATTTACATTGTTTTATTATCGAACTTTGAAGGATGAATAATGAAGTACGTAACGTACAAACCCGATAATAGTACGCAGCCACGTCCCTCAGCCACGTCCTGTCGGATTGTGGAAGGCGATGCCGATAGTACGCAGCCATGTCCTGTCGGATTGTGGAAGGCGATGCCGATAGTACGCAGCCACGTCCTGTCGGATTGTGGAAGGCGATGCCGATAGTCGCTAGGTCTCTGCACGTTAAAGTACTTACTACCCTTTTTTTATGGGTACAATATCGACGTATTTTGAAGGGCACATGTTTTGTCTGTATTAGTATCCTTCTTATTTTCCGGTGATATTCTGAAATGCCGTCGTCCATCTCGGGCGAAAAAAATGATAGTTATTGTTTAGTGTTTCCCGTACTAATATGCATACCCCTGTACGATAAACAAGGAACAATCAATCAACAATGGGAGAACATACCATGTTTGTACGAATGATACGTTCCATATCGATTTAATTGAAATTTAATCTTGGATTTTTGACAAAACGTCTCCCACCAGACCTCAAATTCATTTTGGCATTTTGTCGAAACATTTGTTCCATGTTAAGCCTATTCAATTGTTGTCTTTTTAAATGTAATGAACCGCCTATTTGTGGATCAAATTGGTGCCTAACTTGCCCAACCGGATTTAACCCATAGCATTGTGTATTCCAGATTCTACGTAACTCGAAAGGTAAAAATTCATGTGTAGTAACGAGCCAGTCGCTTTTTAACCAGCAAGGATTTCCACGAACGTGAACTGAATTAAATCCGTAAAGATTGATAACTTTCGCTTTTAGTTTAGTCATACATAAAGCGACATAAATGTCTTCCAGTGGAAAATAGGGAATATCCTTAGAAACATTAACAATTGACTTCATCACTTGAGTATCCATCACGTACGCTGTACCGGAACAAAATGGCGGATATATACCATATGGGTAGCTGCGCCATGGAATATAATACTTGTTCTCTGGGTCACGGATGGGTGATTCTCCGCGATGACAATTCCCGCCAATTGCACCCTTGAGTGCACCATGTAGAAGGACACTGGTCAAAGCTTTCTTATTGAGCCACATATCGTCATCTATTTTCAAAACATACGACGCTTGAGGGCAAGCGGTCATAATCCATTTGAAGGAGGATATTGTTTTAAATGTTAAATTTTTGTATGAATCAATGAAGTCAAACTGGACAATATCTTTGTGTTCGTCGATTTCTTCTAGCAGCTCTTTTTTGTGGTCTGAATTGGCTTTTCTGGCTACAACAAACGTATATCGGATTGAAGTCTTAATATCGGACAACCATGTTTCACGTATAACTTTCCTTCGTTCAATATTGGACGGATTTGAGAATATCAGAATTGCAAGCAATACTTTATCATGTTGTCTGCAAATGTCAGGTTCTATTAGCGGTTCTAATTCTGAAATTTGTGTTAGCAAAGATTTTCCTGTTCCATTTGAAAGTCTAAGAACATTCAAATTACGTTTGTTCAACATTTTCATTTTTTCATCTTGTAATCCAAGACGTCCATCATTAGACAAGTTCTCTATGAATTCACCCGCTTCGTTGTTATTCATTTCTACTTTCCGTAATCCAGTCCTGTCCAATAGATTTATAACTGGTCCCGGGACGTAAATAACAACAGTATTACCGTACCAGTACAATATTAACATGTTTATTATTCCTGACAATATCATAACTCCAGCAAAGCAAACAAGTGAAATTTTAAAATTTCGATGCATAATTGTTACATATGTTATAGTCAATGTGATTATTTACAACACAAACTTTGAATTAATTACATAAGTATAGATACAGTCTAATCATTATTGTATGTCTAGTGACAACAATGATAATATTTATCAAATATTTTATCAAGGGTTAATATCCACTTTATAACCCAATTATCTCATACTTCGAAATAAAACCATGTTGAATTAAGAATGTTTTTTTTTATAAAATAATGTGAATTTTGTTTAGAAAGATGATATATGAGACACATGCTTGGACATCATTCCCCTTTATTTAGGTTAAAGTCCCCTGCTACCATTGGGACATTTGGGATTATAGCTCTTCATCTTTTATATAAGCTTTGGATTTCAAATATTATGGCCACGAGCATCACTGAAGAGACATGTATTGTCGAAATGCACATCTGGTGCAAGAAAATTGGTACCGTTAATTTTATTAAATATAGGAGGAAACTAAAAAAGGAAGGGATGGCAAAAGTCAAAAAAGGTTAAATAATGTATGAGTAAGTTCCTTTTTATCTACAATGTTTAATGCCAAAAATTGGTGTGACGTGACAAATAAACTCATCATAGATACCAGGATTAAAATTTTATATTACGCCAGACTCTTCATTGATGCTCGAAGCAAACAAATGTTTAAAAGGCCAAATAAAGGTACGAAAATGATGAGCATTAAGGACAAAAAATGCATGAAAAAATTAAATATTGTATGCTGCTCCACCCTCTCTACTTTTCCTCGTTTTTTTTTCTTTTTGAACTCTTAATTCATACTTTTATTTTGAACTATGATAATTGGGATTTAAAGTGGATATTAATCCCTTATACACTATTTGAACAATATTATTATTGTTGTCACTAGACACAAATAAAGACAACAGAAGTATACCGCTGAATAAGAGAAATCAAATTCGGGTTACAAAATAAAACTGATTGAAACACATCAAATATAAGAGAATAACAATAGGAGCACAAAAGTGCAACAAAAATCAAAACAATGCAACACGCACAGAAACGGACTATATTATAACAATTGCCATTTTCCTGACCAGGTGCAGGACATTTTAAGAACAGCTGAGGGTTGGACCTGGTTTTGTGGTACTGATTAATTTAGAACTTCTACATATTAATGCATCTCTTGCAATACCTATAATGCAATGGTTGTGCTGTAGTCACAATTGATATAACATAATACATCAAAATTTTAAAAAATTCGCTTGCTTGCTTTAGTGGAGTTATGATATTGTCAGGAATAGCGTCACTGATGAGTCTTATGTAGACGAAACGCGCGTTTGGCGTATTAAATTATAATCATGGTACCTTTGATAACTATTTACACCACTAGATCGATGCCACTGCTGGTGAACGTTTCGTCCTCGAGGGTATCACCAGCCTAGTAGTCAACACTTCAGTTTATTTGGCACAACTTTTTGGAATTTTGGATACTCAATGCTCTCTAACTTTGTACTTGTTTGGCTTTATAACTAATTTGATCTGAGTGTCACTGATGAGTCTTATGTAGACGAAACGCGCGTCTGGCGTATTTAATTATAATCCTGGTAACTATTAAACATGTTAATCTAGTACTGGTAAGGTAATACTATCGTCATTGACGTCCCAGTTATAAATATGTTGGACAGGGCTGGATTAAGGAAAGAGGGATAGTTTTAGTGCAACACATTTTGGTGCAACTACTCGAATCAGCCATCAAACGAGTGATGCAGCAATATGCACATATGTATTGCATACTGTACAATCTATTCTATACTATCCCTTTTTGAAGTGACAGAAACTTTCAATGCCTGTTATGCTTCAGTTGGAAAATATCAATTTACTCTTGCGATGTTTATATTCTCGTTTTACCTTTTGTTGGAAGTAGGTTGATTCATGTTGTTTTTTTAATAATTCATTTTCGTTCATTACTGATGTTTAATCTATCCAATCGACCTAGAGATAAAGGATACTACATATACAGTTAAGTCGGCCTCATATCTTGACTTACATCTAGAAATTGACGATGTGGGTCGGTTGAAAACAAAATTTTACGACAAAAGAGATGATTTCAGCTTTTCAATTGTGAACTTTCCATTTCTAAGTAGCAACATCCCAGCAGCACCTGCTTACGGGGTATGTATCTCCCAATTGATACGATATACCCGTGCTTGCATTTCCTATCATGATTTTCTTGATACCGGGTTGCTGCTCACAAGGAAGCTATTAAACCAAGAGTTCCAAATGGTGAAGTTGAAATCATCCCTTCATAAATTTTACGGACGCCATCGCTAGTTCGTTGACCGTTATGGAATAACCGTTTCACAAATGATATCGAATATGTCTCGTACGTCGTAACTCAAATCCCATTCCCTTTCATGGATGTGAACTACCGAATTAGACTATTTACCCGATTTGTTAACACATTAGCAACACGACATGTGCCACACGTGGATCACGATCTGCTTACCCTTCCGGAGCACATGAGATCAACCCTAGTTTTTGATGGGGGTCGTAATGTCTATTCTTTAGTTGTCTATGTGGTGTCATGTGTACTATTGTTTTTCTGTCTGTCTTTTTCATTTTTAGCCATGGCGCTGTCAGTTTATTTTTGATTTATGAATTTGACTGTCCCTCTTGTATCTTTCGTCCCTCTCTTATGTTAATATCTGACTTCAATATCAAACTTAGCATAGATCAAAAAAAAAATCCAATAAAACTTTAAAATACAAGTCAAATGTGAAGGCACTGTATGTTAACATCAACAGTTGCTGATAGATTGAAATTCATTTTCAGAGTCCAGATATTTTGTGATTGTTTTTTCGTTCATATAAGCAATACAAATTAAACAACAACATCACTTTCTCATCCATGTCACAATTTGTAAAAGTAAACCATTATAGGCATGTACTTTTACTTCTTTTCTTTGTATAATATCTATTTTACTTGTACTTATTCTTTTTGCTTTCGGGTCGATCCGGCCCAAATCGATCCGTCCCACGTCGATCCGGCCCCAACAAAAAAAAAGATATATATTATTTTTAATTCATAAATGTGTATGATTTTATTATAATGTAAAAGGTTTACGGTAACAAAAAAAAGCCTTTTGAAAATTCAGACATAAACATTAATCAGCAGTAATTAACATTTTCTTTCAATTGACAGTTTTCATCTTGTGTAATAACAAATAGTTACATACACAACAGCACAAGCCGACCTAAAGCTTATACATACACACCTTATTATCTGTTAAGTTCTTACAAGGAGTAGGTACAATAAGACCTTTTTTTTGGCCCCAAAATATAGCAGTTTTACAATATTTCATTTTCATTTTTGACCAAAAAAATCTGAAAAGTGACGTTTTTTTTTTACATATTTGATAGATTTTTCGGCATATTTAAGAATTGAGTTGGAATTTGAGGCCCATATCGGCCCTTACCGGACCTACTCCTTTCTCACATTGAGAAATGTTGTTTGATTTGCCGAATCCTTTCTATACTCGACATCTGTAAAGACCTTGTTGATCATTGTGTTATAAAAATGTATTTGTATTTATTGCACTGATAAGCATAATGTGCTTAACATGCTTAAAGAAATAATGAATTGAAATTGATTAATTAACTTTAAACACTGGACACTTTTAATTTGCAAAACACTCATTTGCAAATCCGCCGCCGCCTCAAACAAGAGCTACAATATCATGTATATAAACAAAATGCGCGGAATTACATGGGATTCAATAATTTCATTGGTTTTCTACTGCTACTTTTATGGTTCTTTGTTCAATGATAAGTTTTCTTGATTTTGTCATTTTATCAGATTTTCTTAGCATAGGTCTACTTGTTGTTGTATGGAAGGACTACAAGGTATCATATAAAAATAAGAAGATGTCTGCCTGCCAAGGTTAATTTATCTGTGACTTCATTTTCATAGTCCCATGGGACAACAAATATCCCATGAGACTACAATTATCCCATGGGACAAAAAAATCCCATGGGATATTGAAAATCCCATGTTCTTATAAATCAAATATCAAACTAAATATAAAAGTAACATGATGGTGCCACAAATGAGTGTTTTGCAAATTAAAAGTGTCCAGTGTTTTTAATTAATCAGGATTTGATTTAATTAAGTGATTACAAGTGGCATTACTTAGTTCACAATCATTAGACAATTGTTGAATAAACAAACCAATTATAGACTAATGATTTAATTAAATAAGTCATTATGCTAATGATTTAGTGAGACCTAGGAATGTTCTAGATCAAAAAGAAAACCACCATGGAGATACATTTATAAATTTTCTGAGTGATACAAATTTTGGGATGTTAAATGGTCGTTTTCAAGACAGCGAATACACTTGTATTTCTACATCAGGTAGATCCGTAGTTGACTATATTTGCGTCCCATATGAAGATCTGGATACCATTAGCGACTTTAAAATCATATCTATGTCGGATGTAGTTAATAACATTGCTTATGTTCCAGAAAGTATCCCTGATCATTCGTTTTTGTATAGTGATATTGAAATTGAATTGAATTATAAAACAATTTCCGAATTCGAAGAGCCACAATTAATACGAAAACCTAAATATAACGTGTCGACTGTTCCAAATGACTTTCTGATGAATGAACAAATACATTCAAAGGTGATGGAAACTATTCAAAATATTGAAAATTATATAAATGTATCTAGTGATATACAAAACGCATATGACCAATTTCAAGATTTGCTTCAGTGTGAAATGAACAACAAGCTACAAATAAACACAAGTGGTTTGGGTCGTAATAAAAGCACAAAATCTAGGTATAAACCTTACTGGAACGATGATTTGTCTTCACAATGGACTAAAGTGTGTGCATGTGAAAAGAAATGGTTGCGCTGTAATGGTCCGAGCGGCACAAAACAAAGATTAAAAACAGATTATTGTGTGGAAAGGAAGACATTCGATCGTCTTAACAGAAAATATAAGCGGAAACACCAAATAACAGAGCGAAAGAAATTAGAAGAAAAACTATGTACATCAAATCAGCGCGAATTTTGGAAGTCGGTTGGTAAAATTGGAATCGCAAGTGAACGTAAACCATGTATTCCGATGGCGGTATTAGGTCCAAATGGAAATGTAAATACGAATAAAAACGACGTTCTTAATAAATGGAAAAGTGACTTTCAAAATTTATTTCAACGCAATGGTGGAGATAATAATAGCCAACTTAATGCATCTACATTCAATACAGAAATAGACGTTACGCCGCTAAATCAACCTATTTCAAGAGACGAGGTCGTTAATGCCGTAATAAACGCTAAATTACGAAAGGCCACGGGAATAGATGAAATTCCGACGGAAGTTTTGAAGAATGACGCGGCAATAGACTTACTTTATCAAATTATCAGTGGCTGCTTTAATCTTGGAAAAGTTCCGTATCAGTGGAATAGTGGTATCATCAATCCAATTTTAAAACCAGGATCTGACGACGATAGAAATCCTATGAACTACAGGGGAATCACTTTGGTTTCAGTGCCGTGTGAGATATATTGTTACATTTTAAACACGAGACTTAGCTCTTGGCTGGAAAATAACGAAATTCTGTGTGATGAACAAAATGGGTTCCGCCGTAACCGTAGTTGGGAAGAACATATTCACACGCTTTATTCTATTCTGAACGACAGAAAAATATCAAGAAAGTCAACTTACGTATGCTTTGTAGACATGAAGAAAGCTTTTGACACCGTTGAACATCATCTTCTGTGGTTTAAATTACAACGTGTTGGTGTCCGTGGACAGTTCTTATCTGCGATTCAATCCTTGTATAATGACCTAAAATGTACCGTTCGTATCAATAGTGACCAGACCCCTTGGTTCAGTGTAGATGCCGGTGTGAAGCAGGGCTGTATCCTATCGCCCACTTTGTTTTCAGTTTACATCAATACTTTGGCAATTTGAGTAGCAACTATAATGAACAGTATTCCAGGAAAAACAATATCAAGGTGTTTAACTTCCCAAGGAGAGATAGACAAAACCTTCGCAAGGATTTCATTGAAATGGTAAAAAAAAGATCTAGATGTTAGTTTAGAAGAAAGGGATGTTGTGGCAATACATAGGTTACCAGCTGTACATGAGCCAAGTCCAATTATTGTTCGCTTCTTTAATAGTGATGTGAAGAGAAGTGTCATGCGTGTTAGAAAGCAATTGAATGGGAAAGTGAAATTTGTTGATGATGTCACACAAAGAAATATGGAGCTCATTCATAGGCTAGAGAAGAGCAATCATTTTGAACAGGTTTGGTACTTTAATTGTGGTGTGTATGGTAGAACAGAATGTGGTGAACAGATAAAGTTTGGGATGTATGACGACATCAACTTTAGACTCAGACAATTTAGGTCTGGGCGTTAACATTTGTGGAAAAAATATTTCTAAAGTTGTAATTTTGAGAAAAATTTGAAAAACAGTTTTATTATTTGGAATGCTTTTTATACATGTTTAAATTTAACAAAAAAGGAAATAAGAACTCTAGAATTTGCAAAAATTGTACTATACTTCAAGTATAAAATGATGCGAGTTATCTTAGTTTTATATTTATGTTTTTATTCAGTATTTCAACAATTACTTATAGATAATAGTTTTCAAATACATTTGTTTGTTTGCCTGATGAATATGTGTTCTCAATATTGTGTGAATATCGATACATGTATGTACATTTATAGTGTAAATGTATTTACCTCATTATGGGATCTCTGAAACTTTTAACAGTAAATTGCCAGGGTTTGCGAGATAGTGCAAAAAGAAAAGATGTGTTTAATTTACTAAAAGCAAAAAATTATAATATTTACTGCTTACAAGATACGCATTTTACTACTGAAATTGAGAATGCTGTCAGATCCATGTGGGGTTTTGACTGTTTTTTCTCTTCTTTTTCTTCGAATTCACGAGGAGTATCAATCATGTTTAATAATAATTTTGAATTTAAAGTGCTTAAAGAAAAGAAAGACTTGAATGGCAATTACTTAGCATTAGATGTTATAATAGATAAACTGAAACTTACACTTGTGACATTATATGGACCTAATGTAGACAGTCCTGGTTTTTATGATCAGATTATGAATGTTATTGAATATTTTGGAAATGAAAGTTACATACTTTGTGGTGACTTTAATTTAGTATTAGATCCATGTATTGATTACTGTAATTATTTACATGTTAATAATCCCAATGCCAGAGATAAAGTTTTAGAAATTATAGATCATTGGTCCCTTGTGGACCCCTTCAGAGAACTGTATCCTGATCTACACAGATACACTTGGAGAAAAAAATCACCATTCAAACAAGCACGTCTTGATTTTTTTCTTATTCCAGACTGTATGTTGATCAATTTAAGAAACTGTAAAATTGAACTTAGTTATCGTTCAGATCATTCCATGGTAGTTTTGGAATTTGAATTTAATCCTTTCGTTCGAGGTAAAGGTCTATGGAAATTCAATAATTCATTACTTTATGATATAGAATACATAAATATGGTTAAAGATAAGATTTTAGATGTTAAAAGGCAGTATGGTGCATTGGTTTATAATTTTGATAATATCCATGAGATTAGTAACGATGATCTTCATTTTACAGTAAATAGTCAGTTGTTTCTTGAAACATTGGTGTTAGAAATTAGAGGTAAAACCATATCTTATTCAAGCTATAAGAAAAAACAAAGGGATAAAAAGGAAAAAGATTTATTATGTGATATTGAAATATTAGAAGCTAAACTGGAAGAAAATTTATTACATAGCTTAGAAATTAAAAAACAAGAATTAGAAAGTATAAGAAAAGAAAAGATTAGGGGTAAATTTATACGCTCTAGAGTGCAGTGGATTGAAGAAGGTGAAAAACCTACAAAGTATTTTTGTGGTCTTGAATCGAAAAATTTTACAAGCAAAATAATTCCCAAAGTCGAAAAGGAGGATGGTAAAATTATTACAAACCAATTTGATATATTAAAGGAGACAAAATACTTCTATGAAAATTTATACAAAAATAAGGATACTATTGGCAATGGGTGTAAACTGAGTGATTTAGAAAGAGATTTGAAAGATTTAAATTTTAACAAACTATCTATGGATGAACAGTTGGATTTAGAAGGGGAGATAACTATAAATGAAGCTAGCATTACTTTACAAAAAATGAATAATAATAAATCACCAGG
Source organism: Mytilus edulis (assembly GCA_019925275.1). Classification (NCBI taxonomy): domain Eukaryota; kingdom Metazoa; phylum Mollusca; class Bivalvia; order Mytilida; family Mytilidae; genus Mytilus; species Mytilus edulis. Next base: position 82,511,495 of record CM034358.1, on the reverse strand, counting down.
GTCAGATGGTTTTTCAACAGATTTTTTTAAGTTCTTCTGGAAGGATTTGAGAGCTTTTGTTGTTAAATCTTTAAATTATGGGTCAAATTTGGGACATTTATCAGTGACTCAAAGGCAGGGAATCATTACATGCTTACCAAAAGACAATAAACCAAGGCATTTACTCAAAAATTGGAGACCAATCTCCTTACTTAATACTGTATACAAAATTGGTTCAGGGGTTATTGCTAGTAGATTTAAAAAAGTTTTAGACAAACTGATTGATTTAGATCAAACTGGCTTTATAAGTGGGCGTTTTATTGGGGATAACATCAGATTGATTTATGATCTTTTACAATATACAGAAGAACATAATATTCCAGGTTTATTGCTTTTAATTGATTTTGAAAAAGCATTTGATTCTCTATCTTGGGACTTTTTGTTGTCAGTGTTGCAATTTTTTAATTTTGGTGAATCTATTATTAACTGGGTTAAAGTATTTTATAATAATATCTCATCTGCAGTCATTCAGGGAGGAAATCTTTCAGACTTTTTTCAAATAGGACGTGGCTGTAGACAAGGGGATCCCTTATCACCCTACCTTTTTATACTTTGTGCAGAAATTTTGGCAATTAGAATACGAGGGAATAAAAATATTACTGGCATAACTGTGGCTAGGATAGAACATAAGTTATCACAGTTTGCAGATGATACTTCACTTATTTTAGATGGAAGTGAACACTCCTTAAATCAAACTTTAAATGAATTAGATTGGTATGCAAACCTCTCAGGGCTAAATATAAACTTTTCTAAAACACAGGTAGTTTGGATTGGGAGTAAAAGATACTGTAGTGACAAACTTTGTCCAAACAGAAATTTATCCTGGGGTGCAACATCTTTTAAGTTATTGGGTATTAATTTTGACATAGATCTTGATAAAATTATTAACATCAACTATAGTGAGAGAGTTTTGCAGATAAAAATCTAATCAAAATATGGTCAAAAAGAAATCTTACAGTAATTGGTAAAATTAGTTGTGAAAACTCTGATTTTACCTGTCCTTAATCACCTTATAATTACATTGCCAAACCCAAATCTAGAACTTGTGAAAAAGATTAATGAGATTATTTTTACATTTATTTGGAATTCACCTGTTCATAGAGTCAAGAAAGATCTGTTACAAAAGGATTACAGTGAAGGTGGATTGAAAATGATCAATCTTAATTCCTTCATCATAGCACTCAAATCTACATGGGTTAGAAAACTTTTTCAATCTAACAATAAATGGAAAAATGTTTTATTTTCCATAATAAATCAAGAAAAATTATTTAAGTTTGGAAATGGTTATCTGTCAAACATTAAAGTAAAGATGAAAAACAAATTTTGGCAGGATGTATTCCATTCATGGGACATTATTGTTGATAAAGAAGAAAAGAATATGTGGGAATATTTTTTGTCAAGTCCACTGTGGATGAATAATTGTATTAAAATAGAAAATAAACCTGTATTTTATAAAAACTGGTTTAATAAAGGTATATTTTTCATTAATGACATTGTATCAGATGCAGGAAAATTTTTCAGTTTGGAACAGTTAGAAGAAACATTTAAAGTTGATAGAAATGTTATGAAATATAACAGCATAATTTCTGCAGTAAAGAATGCAAGAAAGGGATATGTTTTTGATAATTATAAACTAGTCACACCTTTTATTCCTTCATTTGCCAAGATTTTTTTTAAAAGCTCAAGGGGAACTAAAGACATGTATTCACTGTTAATAAAAAAATAATATAGTTTCAACGGGCCAGAAAAAATGGGATCAAATTGTGAAGGTAGATGAAGAGGAATGGAAATTAATTTTCAAATTACCTTTTAAAGTCACAAAAAATACCAAACTGCAGTGGTTACAATATAGAATAAATCAACATATTTTAGGTACAAATAAATTTTTGAATAAAATTAAGGTCACTGACAACCCAAATTGTACTTTTTGCCAAGAAGAAGTAGAAACTATTGTACATTTATTTTGGAATTGTGAGATTGTTCAAACATTCATTGATGAAATTGACTCATGGTTATTGTCAAATGGTATAAGTGTTCCATTTACCATAAATTATTTTCTTTTTGGGGATATTACAAAATCATTTAGGGGGAATGCTGCAAATTTGATTTATATGCAGATAAAACAATATATTTTCAACTGCAAATATTTTAAGAAATCTCTATCACTGCAGGCAGTGCAAAGTAAAATAAAATCTTTATACAGCACTGAAAAATTAATTGCTGTTAAAAATAAAAGAGTAGAAATTTTTGACAAAAGTTGGAATGCTTTTGCCATTCTTTTTGATGAATGATCAGATATTTTGTTTTACATTGTATTATATGTGTACATAAATTAGTAGAAATAGAATTGTCATATGATATATTGTTTCTTACATGAGAAAGAACTACATTATTCATCTTTGCAAATAAATAACCAAAAACAAACAAAAAACTTTTAATTTCCTTGAAATTGAATATTTATCTTTCAATTATCTATTTACCTATCTATTTAATTTTGTTTATTTTTTATTTATTTTTTTTTTGCTTTTGTTTTTTTTTTTTTTCTATCTTCATAATTTTAAATTCAAAATAATCTACAGACATACCTAAAAATATATAGCTTATAGATACTTATTTTTTATTACTTCAACTACTCACATTATATATTTTTTTCATAACCTGTGCATTTGTTATATTAGATTAATTATGTTTGATTATCTTAATGGTAAACTTCATTTTTTGATATTACTGATATGGTATATAATATTTTCAAATATGGAAAATTGTATGTATAATACTAACAAAAACTAACAGTTGTATATATATGTTATTTACTAATGTTAACGAGGCCGGGATAAGGTACCGGTACTTGATGTTTTAAAACTAACAAATGTACAGATTTCAATAAAATATGATAAATTAAAAAAAAAAAAAAAAAAAAAAAATACTTTGGCAGATCGTATAAATTCTCTAGAATGTGGAGTGCATATTGACGATTTCCGTCTCAGTTTATTGCTCTACGCAGACGATATAGCGCTAATAGCTCCAGATAAAGAAAGTCTACAACGTATGTTAAATGTAGTAACCGAATGGTGCGCTGAATGGAAGTTATCCGTAAACATTGGCAAAACTAAAATTGTCCATTTCCAACCACAGTCATTCTTACGTTCAGATTTTACGTTTCGATGTTCTGGGGAAAATATTGACTACATTGATTCATACAAATACCTTGGAGTGTGGATGGACGAACATTTAACTTTCGTAAAAAATGCAAAAGAACTGGCCAAAGCAGCGAGCCGTGCTTTGGGTGCTTTAATTACAAAAACCCAATCCATGGGAGGGATGACTTTTAAAGTGTACAATAAACTGTATACGTCCGTTGTTGAACCAATTTTACTTTATGGTAGTGGTATCTGGGGCACAAAATCGTTCAGTGCCATATCAGCAGTACAAAACCGAGCATGTAAATTTTTCTTATTGGTGGGAAAGCGCACATCGAACGTAGCTTCACGCGGTGATATGGGATGGACTTCGCCAATAACCAAACAACGAATAAATTATTGTAGACTTTTGTGCAAATTGATCCGTACTGACCAACAAAGAATTTCATACAAAACTTTTAAATGGACGTCTAGAAGAAGAAAGGGTTGGTCATGTGAAGTGCATAAGATTGTTGACCGGATCAGACTAAAGGATCCGACGTATGACTTAACATTATCGACTAAATCAGTTAAGTGAAAAACTATGTGAGCTGGACAACACAGAATGGTATGAAGAACTTTTTGATGACCGTCGTAATATAAAAAACGGAAACAAATTGCGCACTTACAGATGTTATAAACAATGTGTGAAAACAGAACCTTATGTGCTTTTAAACATTTCCAAACAGGAAAGGCGTGTTATGGCTCTGTTTCGCTCCGGGGCTCTACCGCTAGCGCACGAAACTGGCAGATACTCCAGGCCGCCTACACCCGTAGAAGATAGACTTTGTTTGTTTTGTGAAAGTTGCAGTGTAGAGACTGAAAAATATTTTCTGATGGAATGTACACTTTATGACGATATTCGGTATAACCTTTTTCATGAATGTTCAAAATTAATTCAAAATTTTTTCAGCCTTGACATAGATAACAAATTTATTGAAATTATGAACTGTTCTGATATACAATATTTCCTATGCAAATTTTTATATAAATTTTTCTGGCGAAGAAAATTGTTTAACTGCTCTTCATAAAATTTTTACTAGCTTCAGAGTTTTATTATTTTAATTTTACCAGGAAAGTCAGATTTCAACAATTTTTATATATATATATTAATTGAATATAGTGATTTTTAATTTTAATGGTGACTTTTTTTGTGACTTGTATGTTTTTACGGAATAATATATTTGAAATTTTTATAGAATTTTAAGCTTTTTAGTGTCTCATAAGTCGGTTTTTATGGCTGGATATTGATTGTTTTATGTGTATAATATTTATATAATGTTGCTTATATTTATGTCAATCAATATGTGACACTTTAATAAACTATTTACTTACTTACTTTATGCTAACTTAAATTTTATAGGCTTTATTGGACTGTGAATATTTATATTTTAGCTATTCTGTGAATGAACTAAATAAAAATAAAAATAGCCATGACATTCCAACTTATAATGGACAAAAACCCTTCATATTTTAAAATATTTTGAAGCTGATATACAAACAGACACAATAACACTCATGAATGTTCGTAATAATTTGAAATACTTCACTTACCTGTTGTCATTCCGACACTTTAAGCAATTTCCATTTATACTGTATTCTATTTATTTGTCACAAATTCCTTCAAAATCAATATAGTTTATTCATATTTTATTAAGGGACGGATCGACTTGGGCTGGATTGACTTGGGGCAGGATTGACTTAGGCCTGATCGGTTTGGGGCTGGAATGACCGGATACCATTCTTTTTTATATAAGATTTCACACATTGATACCTTGTCATTGAGATAGCCTCTGATGACTGTCAAAAGTCAAATGACCCAATATCAAAAGAAATATAAATAGATGTAGAGAATGAGCAATCACTTTATAAGTTCAATTGACCTGAATTGTTTACTTGCAAGCCAGTAAACGTCATCAATGGTATTTTGATTTTGTCTTAATGTGTGGCTAAACACCTCTGTCATCAAGGTTTTAACCTTTGAATGTGTGCTGTGCAATTAATAAATTTCTTACAAGTGGTGTCATGGTTAATGACATTGAATGTGGAATAATTGTCAGTCAACTAGAGTACGGGAAGATAATAATTCAAAGAAGATTCACATATAAAATATAGGATTTCTTTTTATATTAGAAAACATTCAATATAATAATGGAATTTTATGCTACTGTACAATTAAGAGGTTAAGCTAGCTATAAAACCAGGATTAATCCACCATTGTGTTCATAAGAAAATGCTTTTACCAAGTCAGGAATATGACAATTGTTATCCATTCGTTAATTTAATGTGTTTGATCTTTTTTTTTTTGCCATTTGATTAGGGACTTTCTGTTTTGAATTTTCCTCAGAGTTTAATATTATTGTTATTTTAATATTTCTATATAAAAAAAGAACACAATTTCATTTTTGACAACTTCCATTTTTATTTATGTCAGTTTCATACAATGACAGTCAATAAACCGTCTGCTAAATGATATGTACATTTCCATGGTAACAAAATGGCTGACAGTGATATGTGCAGGTGACATAACAAATGAGAAACTATCTACAATGTAAATATGATTATAAAAATATATCAGCCATCATAGAATTGTTACCATGACAACCTAAAAGTAACAATTTTCTGATATAACATTATATACCAAAGTTTGAAATTATAAATGCACTATGAAAATATAAAGAAAGCTAGCTTGTACATTTTGATTATTATCTATAAATTAACATACAACTCAAAATATATGACTTGTGCAGAAAAATAATATCAAGAGGTGAAAATACGATTCTTCACCAGTAGTCCCTCCTTTACTGTCAGGAGAAAGACCACTTTTGCCCCTTTACTTAAGTGAATTATATATAACTATAATCATTTGAAGATTTTGTTAAACCTGGTTTTTATTAAACCTTGATTATATAAAATTTTCAGTACCATGTTCTGTTCAACTTTATCTAAAATTGAATTCATAATGATTTAAAGATTTTTTCCAGGAATTACATATTTGTTCTAATTTTAAAAGTCAGATCTGCATACTGATTAGAATAATGAACTGATTACAAGATAGCTCTGCTAAAATACAAACAGTAGCTCATTATTTTGAAATTTTTAACTTGTAGCACTAAGATATTTAGAAGAGCACATAATAATGTTTTTGTCATTCTTTCTGCAGAAATTTTATTTCTTCTCTGTTTACCTATAAATATTCGATTTTATTTATTTTTTCATAGCTGGAATGTTTATTGGAAAAACTGATAAAAATTTTGAGCATTTCATAATTTAATAAATATTAAATTAAATACACTCGCTAGAAGACATAAAATTATCTCCCATTTTGCAAGAAAGACATAAAATTATCTCCCTTTTTGCAAGAAAGACATGTATATTTGATATGTAATGATTGCAATGATATGTTTTATATTTGACTATATACTTCTCAAAACTGAATATACTCGTAATAATATCTTTTACTTGACAATTAACAATATCTCTGTTTACATACGCGCCCTCAAACACTTGACATGCAATCAACACATACATAAAAAGTTTTATTGAATTCTCTACATATATTACATAACATTCATTTCAGTACATAACATATGCTTTCATTCGTCTGTTTCAGATTAAACATGTTAACGCATAAATTATTTCCAACATTTAATGAAAATATGACACAAATTATCCTAAACCATTTTATTTCTAATTTTACCAAAATTTAGTAATACAGTAAATTATTTTTCTTTAAAGTGACCAAAAAATAATATTTCTTAATAAGACACAAATTTTTGTCTTCTTGTATAATGTACATTCAAATTTGTTCAATATTTTAAGTAAAATCCATCTTTAAAAGCAGTGCATTTTCTTTTACCACCTAATGGTTTCACTGCTGTGATATATTAGAAATAAATTTCTAAATGTGATGGAAATATTTTCTACATTTAATCTTTTTTTAACAATTTTGTAACTTAACAATTTACAGTAGGCAACTCTAAAATTATCTCCCCTTTTTACGAATTATCTCCCTTGTTACCTATTGAGACATCTCATCAAAAAGACACAAGTCCCAATAAATAAATCCGTGTAACTAAAATACACATACAACTATCATTCATACAATACACTTCAATAAGATAGGCAGATAATTAAAAGATTTAGTCATAATAATTCTTATCCCAAATTAGAATCATTGCTTCATAATAATGACTATTTGTGTGTTTTCAGTATCCTTAAGTTTAAATGTAAAATCCATCAGGGAAAACTTTTAAATCGAAAGAAGTTAATGTCGAAATTTTTAATCGAAATATTGAAAAGTTTTAAGACGGAAATTTGTTGTGGTAAATTTCTGAAAAATATAGATGAAAAATTTAAAAATTAGAATAGACTGAATATAACCCTTATCATTTAACAAACTTCTCATTTTTTTTAAAATCTAAAAATCATTAATAAAAATCTATTTTATTTCTCGACAATTCAGAATCACTGGCACTTAATAACATTTGATAATCCACAATGCATAGTTCTTATACAATTGATATATCTCAGTGTGTATACAATAAATTCAGGTTTGTTAAGTTGAACATGAAATCATTAATATTACAATGTATCTTTATCTATTGATCACTTAACACATGCTAGCCCATAGCCAGGGATTTCTAAGAGGGTCACATAAATGAAAAGAATGTTTATTATCTTAGTTATAACTAGACTTAATTAGTGCTTATTGCATGCCACACGACTAAGTATGGACATGAATCGATACATGTCTTGCTTTTTTGTCAAGTTTGCTAATGAAGATTTCATGGTAGTAAATAAATATAAGATCTAAACAACAACTAAAACAGTTCATGTGTATCACCGTGGATTCTTGGGTGTTGTGGGTAATCTACGTGTGGCACCACTCATTCCATTCATCATGGATGTTGGAGTCGTTCTACCAGATGGTGTTGTACGTCCTCCTGAGAAAGTGGGTGTGGTTCGACCCGACCGTGTTGGAGTTGATGTTTTAGGGGGTGGGGGAGGAGGGTAACGAGATGTTGATGAAGTCCTGGGGGTAGGAGTCCTTGCTCTTGCTGTATATGTTGGTATTGGCTGTGGTGTTGTTGATCGTTGAATGTTTGGCGAGCGTGAATTATATGAATTGTTTAAATTTGTCCGTGGCGTCCTAGGTGGCGTTGAATGAATATTTGATGAGGAATTACTGAGTCTCTTTGTTCTTTGTAAACTTCCTGTTGACCCTAATAACGAAAAAATAAAATATTATTATTACTGTTTAAATTACTCAACGAGGAACACTGTGGAATCATTTATTTTCCTGAGGTACCAATTTTTGTGGATAAAGGAAAACTTGCTTTTTCATGGATATTTGATCTCATGGTTTTGCGAAAATCTCCATATAATCTTATAGAAAAATTGTACATTTTGTAATTTGTTGAACAGTTTATTTAGTGGTTCACATGATATCTACAAAAATTAGTATCCTACAAATAAATAATGAGTCCACAGTATCTTACAATGACAAAGACATTTTTATGGATTTTATTCCACTGGGTTTACAGTTAAATACAAGAAAGGACAATATGTTAAGTTAATAGTGCAAAACTTGGGTGTATATATACATACATTGTGGGTAAAAATACTTTAAATGCAGTAACATCTAAACTTTTAACTTTCAATAGATATTGTGGTTATCCACTTTAATAATAAGAGTTTGATGGAGCGGTTTTATTTTAGAACCAAGATCGTCTTGAAAGATTTTACTTCAATCACCGCTGATGAAAACTGTTTTAGAAACATAATATATAAGTATTTTTTTTTTATTTAAATCTTCAAACATAGAATCAAGAAGAAATCTGAATGTGTCCATAGTACATGGATGATGGATGCCCAACTCATACTTCCATTTTTTATGTTTGGTATTAAAATTAGAAAGATCACATCATAGGGAACACGTGTACAAAGTTTCAAGTTGATTTGACTTCAAGTTCATCAAAATCTACCTTGACCAAAAACTTGAAGCTGAAGCTGGACAGACGGTACAACAAACAGATGGACAAATGAACAAACAAACGAATGCAGAGACCAAACAAACTGTTAACACAGAGATATGTCTTGATTTTTTTTTATTTTGATAATGCAAATGTTGAAATTAAAATAGCAACACTTTAACATGTAAGTTTTGCAAATGTTCAAAGTCATTGAACCATAATTGAAGATTCATGGCTAAACAATCTCCATGGAAATGAGATGTACCAAAGCTAATACAACAGAATATTAAATATTATTGACTTATCATAAGTAGTTCCCTTTTTACAAACCTAAACACAAACTAATACATGAAAATTAAGCAAAAGGTTTAAAGTTATTAGACCATAACTAAGGGTGCAGGGCCAAAAAATCTCCATGGTAATGAGATGTGCCAATACAAATACAGCTGCATACCAAAGATCATTGACCCACTGCTAGTGGTTCACTTTAAACTAGACCTAATGACAAACTAATACATAGTTGGAGCTGCCACCGTCGCCAGAAATAGCATACCTATGTCTAGCTTTTTGACTCCGTCAAGTGAGACAAAAACATAATGCCCCTAGCTGGGACATAAAGAGCAAATTTTTGAATAAATAATTAGTATTTGAACCATGAACATTCTCTTACAAACTATTTAATAGATTTCAACATATAAGGATTTATTTTTAGTAAGCATATCAAAGCATCTGAAAAGTGAAATTCTATCTAAAGCAAAAAATAAATTTCATTAGCAAAACATAGCAAAATCTAGCAATTACAAGCTGAAGAGATGTTACTGCATTTAAACATGTCAATAGAACACTAAACATCTAAATAATAGTGTCTTTATTAGGTTTGTTATCCAAGCTGTTGAATTACAAGAGATAAAGAGAAGGGTGTGACAAATATTGCAATAATAAGCAAATATATAACAAATATGGGTTCATAAAAATATATATCATTTATCATGAAAACTTTTTTGTTATTCACATTGTATTTAATATATTAATTGTGTTTCATTTTTAATCCATAACCACCATTCCAAAAACAAAACCCATCAAAAATGCTTTTCATGCTAAATTTAAAAATAACAATGTTAGTTCGTGTATGTGAAATAAATATTGATAAAAGTGTCAATCAATAGATTTGGTCCAATAATGGCTGTTTACGCTTGTGTAATATTTCTCAATATAAGCATGATATTCCCCAAAATAAGCCCATATTGGACATTTTGTCAAAAAATGACGATTTTGTGCAATTTTCAGACCTAAAAGCTTTGGTCACCACCTATGATCCGAAATGTTTTGTGACCAAAAGATTCTGATTTGATATAGAATTCATCAATATAAAAACTTTTTGGATCGTGGAAGGCAGCCAAGGAGAATTATTTAAAGTCTATGAAAGATTTGTAACGAAATACTGACGGATATCATTATGGTTAAAACCTACCAAAATCAGGATTTTTTCTTAACGTAGTTCTCACCGACAGAGAACCAACGCCAGACAAGTTTACCATAGAAGTGGCGTTCTTACTCCTCCGTAAGGACTGGTCACCTGAACTTCCAGCTAAAATGAACCAATTACAAAAAGGAAAATATAAATAGTGCAAACACACTGCTCCATCACTATATCAAAGGCCCTGCATGATAGTAGCATATCTTTCTATAAAGCATTATATATATATATTGTGAGTTATGTTTTTAGCAAACTGTTTGTAATGTAGTGATATTAAATAAATGAATACTTTTCTGCATACTTCTTTGAAATCAACTGGTTTAAGAATTTTATCCCTTTCAGGAAAGGTGTGCTAACAGTCTTAGTACAGGGCAGATTTAGAAGTTATGTGTCAATTAGATTTCAACCAAATCTTCAAAAGCTTCAGCTGACCCCTTAAGGTGGTACCTAACACTACAGGGAGATAACTCTGTAAAGTCAGCTAAACGTTTTAATTACGTTGTGTTGTAAAAGGAATATTAAGCTTCTCAATGATCAAAATTTTTATATTTTTGTTAAAGGGTCAAAGTAAATATTTTGACAAAATTTTATGAAAATTAAAAGAGTCAAATTAATTTTAGTGAAAGTGTTGGGTACCACCTTAAGATAAATGTTTGTTTATCAACTGAATCAGTTTTGAACTTATACTTTGGTCTTGGCATAGGCACTTCTCTATTGTAAATAAACTATGTTGAGCTCTAGATGTTTATTGGTATTTTGTGTGATAGGATGGCTGTTTCATTCACACATGACCCAAATCAGCTTCAATTCATTCTCACCAAAACTAGGGAAGGGGAAATAACTCTTATAGAGACAAAATTCTGTAAACCAGTTAATTTCAAATGAAGCCTGTGTTCATCAGTTAAGGTTGATATTACATGGTAGGATTATACATGTTAGTTTTAATATAAATAAACATAGTATATGTACATAAGTGGTGGTAGCTCAGTAAAAGATAATTATACACAAAATTCTCTTTCTAATTAATAAAAATAAAATGTTTTTATTTTCTAGATTTGCTTTAAGTTAAAAAATAAACCATTACATTTTCGATTTGGAAATTTACTTAATTTTTGTATCTACATTTTCAAGCAAAACTGCCATTTTCAGTCCCCAAAAAATTAATGACCTTTTTGATTCTCATTCCCATGAAAATTAAACATCTAAGATTTTTTATCAAATTATCCTCCAAAAAACAAACTACCACTTATATATACTATGTATCAACCTTTGTTAGCTGCATGCTATAATGCAGGTCACATGTTCATTATAAAAACAAAACATGTTAAAAAAAAAATGTTTTTCCTATGTTTTTTTTTAATATTGAGAAGACCATCAAGTCTAAAAGTCTAAATTTCTCATTTTCTTGTGACTTAAATTCTAAATTGTGGAACTGGAACTTTTTAATTTTCAGGGACCAAATTTATGGTTCTAACAGTTATGCAAGTCTTCAAAGTGAAAATCATAAAATTTCTATTCCCAAACCTACAAAAAAGTAATTAAAAAAGGCTGAGATATTTTTTCTGCAACCTTAAATGAATGTTTCCATAAATATATTCATCCAAGAAAACATTTTTACCTAACAGAGTAGATGACTGGGTATGCTCCTGCTAGGACCAATTAGTCTTCTAAAATTTTCTTGCAAGACAGCATTTCTATTGTTAATTTAGTCTATTTAGCGTGAACTATAATAAATTTAGCACCTATCAGTTTTTTAAAAATTCCTTTCTAAAATCAGAGTAGAACGGAACAACTATACGAAAATATGTACAGGGCAGAGCTGCACACTGTATACATGACTTCACTATGATACTCCTTAACCTAGCCACACCAGATATCTCACACTCTATTATCAGCTTTCAGTAAGGCAGATACAATAGAATATGTGTTCCTGATTGCTATGGCTATTGTGTACTGCAGATTTGTTTCTGCCATTAGAATAGCCATTGCAAAACAATGGATTTTGGAATTGTGTACAGCAGATTATTATCTGTGGTAGGCTATTGCATCTGTCTTACTAATAGCAGGTAACAGGGTGGAGAATCTGAAAACTGCAAAGTGCTAAAAACTAAAAACGTGTTTTTCTGTATACCTGAAGAAACCGATGATGCGTATCCTGTATCGTTTAGTTTGGATTTATATCCAAACGTTCCACTCCCCCTACGAGAGCGGAACCCTTCTGGTTGTCCGTTAGCTTGAATGGAATCTCGTAGTTCAATGTTAGTTCTTCCCTTAGCTGTAGAAAAAATTAATCAAAATTCCAAAATAACATGCTATTAGCTTAATAACCCATTCAAATGTCAGTACATGTAATTAATGTCATAAATTATATCATAGCCTAAAAACAAATTTGATTTGGATGCAAGATTACTCATTATACCTTGTCATTGTTGAAGATCTGTCAAATTTTTCCTAGGAATTTTTAGAATCGTAAAGAATGTAAAATATATGACCTGTTGGTGACCTTCTACTGTTGTCTGCTCTATGGTCGGGTTGTTGTCTCTTTGACACATTCATCATTTCCATTCTCAATTTTATTCCATAATTTTATATATTTCTTTGTGACATAATTTAAAATTTGACAGATCTACTCAATCACAATTATATAGTAATGCATAGAACATAATCCAACACCGATTCATATCCATTCCTGGTCCGATTCCAGTACTTACAATTTGTAGAATATGTATAACTAACTTGACCTGTTGACAAAACTTGATATATTATTTCAATGATTCCACTCTTAATTTTTTAATGTATAAAAATCTTTTTTTGTAAAAAGAAAGAAGGCAAATACCATTTCATTAAACTAAACTTAAACTATGCCTGCTGGACTCATGGTTTCTTTTTCAAGAATCAACGCTTATCCATTGTATCACTTATACATTTTTTCATTATATGAAATATTTCTCTATTATACAATCATAAATGTGACCTTTTAAGCAATACATAAAAGCATTTACTCTCTGGAATATGTATCCTACACCATGCATATATGACATATATATATGTAAATATATATTCAATCAGGGGGTAAGAAAGAGTTTGGCATCAGAGTTTTCGTCCAATTCACCAATGCAGAAAGTTGGATACATCTGAGCTTTCTTGTAAATTTTGATGTTTTTAATCTTATTTCTTGTATATTTTTTCTAATTCTTTATATTTACATATATTTACTGCTGTTTTTTATGTTGTTACAAATAAATAAAATGATAATTTGCATTTAGTTCTTCCTTTTTGTTTCATTCCGTACAAATTCATGTTTCTGATTTTTATTCAGATATTTTGTGTATTTTTTTTCTTTTTTTCGTATATATGAACAAACAATTGTATATTGCATCTAAAAATATCTTTAATAAATTATTTTGTTGATTAACTTTGTAATTAGAACTATTAACACACATAAAAATATCAGTGTTAACCTTACATGTTGTTAATAACAGACACTTATAACAGATTTTCTACATTCAAGTGTGGCCATCAAAATTAAAAGATATTTTTCATTACAGCTTACTGTTCTTATTACAAAAACATTTCATGTTCTATTTCAAACTTTTGCTTTAAACTGTGACACTCTGCTATAATTATAGGATTTTATGGTTTCAAATCCTTTTTAAAAAAAAATAATTATATATAAGACTTTTACAGCTTTGCAATAAAAACTATTTATGAATAAAATTGATAATTTGAATATTTATCAATGAGATCAGTATTTTGCATAATGATGAACAAAATTGATATTTTGCATATTAATGAATTCATTAATATGCAAATAAGCAGTTTGTGGTAATTTGCATATCAATGAATTGAACTTCTTATTTGAATGACAAAGATTTTTGGCTTATGAACTTACATCTGCAAGGGTCATTTGTTTCTAAGAATTCATTGAGAGTGACCCAACCACCTCCAACTCGTACCATTACAGTACTGTTCAGAAAGCGTACTAATCGTATGTTCTGTTTCTCTCCAAACTGAAAGATATAAAAATATCAAAACTAGAAGAAAATTCATATCACTAGTACAGGGGAAGTTAATTTTTGTCTTACACTTCAATCATAAAATTATCTTCTTTGTCAGAAGTAAGCTGAGTTACTTTAGAAATCAAAGATTTTCAATAAATTTTGAACATTTACACTTTTTAAAATAGAAGCTTTTAAATTTTCTATAGAAACTGTCAGAAGGCATATATTATATTAGTTCTTGAAATGAAGAAGCGATATTTTCCTTCAAACATCTTTTAACAATTGAAGATGTTTCTACATGGACGCTTTGTTTAGAACCTACCCTATATTTCCCCTCAGACATCCTTTGAGCATTAAATGGATTCCTACATTGACATTGTGAGACATCTTTCTCTATTTGATCTTGTATTAACTCTCCGTCTGTCATTTGTTTCTTTCCACTCTTTAATCTTGTCTTTTGCTGTAAAATATAACTTAACATACATTTTATGATACATTCACTCTTACACTGTAATTTTTCCAAGTTATTTGTCATCTTTCAACAAGATATTTTTTTTTACTACGAATCTCTAGTGATATAAAAATTTCACAAGATATTTTCTATATTCAATTTAGAAACTTTTATACCGTGGAAAATTTTTTAACTATTTTTTGCGTATATGATAAAAAAACAAACACTTAAAAATTTAAACTTTAACAAAAAACACAAAGATGAAAAACTTTAATAAATAAAACCTTGCTAAAAGATTTTACTTTAAAGTTTTGTTCATTAAAGGACCTAAGTAACACGCCATTAATTTGAACAGAACAGCTGATCCCTAGATTACTGACAATACTTACATGTCTATCAGGTTTTAAAGCTTCTATAAATTCACTATATTGCATATAATATTTATTGTCTTTATCAAATATATCAAATACAGCATTTAATTCTGTTTTATTGGTTGTGAAACCTGAAAAAAATAAAATTAATAAATCAGATTGTTTCTTTCTTATAATGGATTGTAACAAGCATATACATTCAATTCTTTATAGTTAATAAAAGAAATTCTTAAAATATGTGTTACTACTTCATAAAATCAAAGAGCTGATAGCTCTGAAGTGGAAGAAGGTGAATAAAAGGTAACTTGAATTACCATAAAAGCAGCCCCACTTACCCAGGCTGCTTTGTTCCATTATCGTTAAAATGTATTTTAACAAGAAAAGGTCATAAGTACATGGATTTCCCATCCGTACAATCATTTTCTATGTTCAGTTGACTATGAAAATTAGGTAAAATCTTTAATTTGGCAGTAATTAAGAAGATCATATCAAGAGGAACACATACGTGTACTAAGTTTCAAGTTGATTGGATTTCAACTTCATCAAAAACTACCTCGACCATAAACTTTATAACCAGAAGCAGGACGGACGGACAGACTAGAAAACATATTGCCCATAAATGGAGCATAAAAATAGTAAGACTTGTTACATACCTGCCAACTTTTGAAAGTTCCCATATGGGTTTTTACTGCACAACAATTTTAAAGGTTACAATTTTTAGCAACGTATTTTGCAAGATCTGGATTGTCTAGAAAAAGTGTCATATTTGTATGATGAACTTACATGCCTTTTCCTTAAGTCTGTTTGCATGATTCTAGTTATATATTAAATCGGTAGAAAAAATATACATGAAGCTAGCAGACCAGGGTTTATTTTCCAGATTAAGAATATTAGATGCTTGTTGAAATTTCCAATTTTGAATTATGCACAAAGATGGACCTTTAACAGGTTGGGAACAACACTCCAAATGAGGGTAACCTAACTGGAAGATCATCACAACCCACTGTAAAAAATGAACACAAAATAGAATTTTTCAATAAAATGCTGAAAATAGGCTTTAAAGTATTAAAATGCATTGCAAAAAACAAATATTTCATTAAATAAATTTAAGTAGAATATTCCTATGATATTCCTTTTCATATTGGATACAAATTTTATTGAGTCTACTGCAGACACTTTGTAGTCAAAGTGTTTCAACTGAGGTACTACACAGGGTCAAAAGGCGTCATTATGGAGTAAAGGGGGTGGCGTCAAAAAGCGTCATTATGGAGGAAAGGGTTAAGTACTGAATGGTCAAAACATCATGTTTTTTTATCGACATAAATTTTGTCATAAATGTAACCAAATGATGTAGAAATTGTGTTTTTTCTTCAAATTTCCATCAAATTGTAATGTTTATAGTTCCATTATTGCCTCTCTATTTGAATAAAATAAAATAATAAGAAGAATCTGTTTCTTGTTTTGTTTTGTTTTGTTTTTGACAAATGATTGTTCACTGCTAGCAAATGAATCATTATATTTATATATTTTATCTGTATATATTTTTGTTCATGTCTTCATCTCCTTATCATTTGTAAATGTATAGACAAATAAGAAAGAAATAAGCTCCACATGTATATTTGCAACATAGTAAATTATTTCAAAAACATTCTGTTGTAAACAAAATTATGATATAAACTTCAATTTAATCCTTGAAAGGAGGTCTAGATATCTAAAATAATTTATAAATTTTAATTTTTTTATTTGTCCAAAATCATTTAAATTCATTTAATCAACATCCTTTTATGATTATTTGATTAAAATATTAATCATTTATAGTCTTTTTACAATTTACATTTTTAAAAGCAAAATAACTGAAAACAGGATAAAACAAAGGGAAGTAACAAAAAAGTATTTCAATATTCCCAATACACATCGTTTTGATAACACAACGGCAGTTAGCCGGAGGTAAACATCGTTGATTACCAGTATGTTTGACACCCAAGCTGTCAAGTGAAGCCATATAATTATACATCTTCTTTGATGTTCAGGTAAAATTTAACACAGGTGTCAATTACACCCGTACAGTAGTAAGAAATGATCAAATATGGCGTCTGAAAAATTTCATACACGAGAGTTTTTTCTCCTAAACGGGAGGTTCACATGTATGTTACGAAGGGCATCTATAGTGCCTAACAAGATTTTGTGAGGTAGACGAAATTGACTTTAAAACGATCGTATTGACTTTTGATGTGCAGAAATAGGCAGATCGGACATATTTTGACTTTAGTTACTTACTTCTTAAGTTTGGGATTAATTGTAATCAACATATTCCAATGAGACTGAAAAATGCTTTTTTTTTATTATGATAAATAATAATTTTACCTGCCGTAGTCGTGCGTAAAATATATTTCGGTATTTCTCTTACAAAAATGACTTGTTTAATGGAACAAAACATATTATTTGTAAACTTTCTTTTTACTCTTCACAATAGGCTTTTAAAAAATAACCTTTCAACTGTATATTCCGAAAATTTTGTGAAAATCGAATAAGTGGCAATTCTTACCTTTCATACCTTAACTTTCATTGATAAAACATAATATTGACTCGTCCAGTGTCCAGTTTGAAGGTCATTTTAGTTACCGTACACATTCATGCACGTTCTAATTAATCAATAGTCATGTATGAAAAGCATAAACAAGTTTGAAGGTAAACTAATAACAACTTAATCCAATCAAATTGCCTACGATTCAATAACAATGACCAGTCCACATCATAAAAATGTATAGGGGTAAACTGGGTAGGGAGAAAATGTCAGATATATCAAGTTCATTATTTTGCAATAACGAGTAAAAATTTGTTAACCTATAGATTTGTTATAATTTCATAAACATGTCGTTATGTATTGGTATAGTTTTTGGATCTTTCATTAGCGTATTTAAGGCTGTAGAAAGTTTGGCCTTCAAAAGTCAACATAATCATTGACTTTATAAAGAAAATTCGCCTTTTTAAAACATTGAATGTTTCACAAATAATACGCAACAACAAAGCAAAATCATTTCTTAAAACACTGCAAAAAAAATAATTCTGATTGATGCAGTGGTATTGTCATAAATTGCACTGGAGGAACAGTGGTACATCAAACGTCGAATTCCCTCACACAATGTTATCACACACTATAATTCACATGACAAAGGAAAACCATGAATAAAGACAACACTTTATATATCCTTTTTATTTATATAAAAACAAAATCTTCTTGTCTGCAGGATTGCAAATTCGTAACTTCAAGGGCGAACTTGTAAACAGGGCGAGTTGTCCCGATACCAAATTCACGCATGCGTAATACAAATATCTACAGTTAAAACATCCTGTTACAAGTAAACAAATAACGTTCATGTGGATGAGATGAAATCTAATAATTTACATAAATAAAAGGGTCATATTTACGATAGTGATTGTTTTACAATCATAATTTACAAATTAAATGATTCAGATGCCTAATCATGTGTAAAAATCGGTGTCAGGAATCTAAGTTGTTTTGAAATTGTAATACACGAAATGAATGCGGCATACGGAGACTCAATGCCAATGGTCAGCCCCTTAAGTCTTCAGAAGACTTGACGTCTTCTTCCACTAATAAAAATACTGCATTATTTATTTTATGTTTTGATTGATGTTTTATATATATCCATTTTTTAAGCATATGTTTAGTATGTGCTGTAATATTAGCAGTACCAAATACAAAATTAAGGATGTACTTAGGTGAGGTTAGGGGAAAACTAGTAAATCAAGAATCTAAAATTGATACTATTAGCTTGTAGGGCATTCTTTAAGGATCAAAATCAGCTAAAAATATTGATAGGTCATGGAACTCCTTTTCGAGATATTTGAGATTTAAAATATGGCGGGAAAAGGCTGACTCAGACTTTTACCTTATGTTTGCATTGGTATTATTTGGGTCCCAAAACAAATGAAAGAAAATTAAGAATCTTCTAAAATTTTGGTAAATGACCTTCATGAGCTATTTAGTCTTATATGAAAAAATAAATAGGTGTTATGGGGCAAAATATTTTACTTTGTGTTGTATGGAAAAACACCAAAGAGTCTGAAAATTTGACACGAATTCCAAAACATTACCTAAGTACATCCTTAAAGTATTGCAAATATAGGAATCTTAGAAAAAAATTGACAAATATTTTTACACATCATATGCAACAAGTGGGCCAGGATCTGAAGCATCTGAGAACATCCTTAGTTTTTGGTGATAGTATGTATTAAGTAAAATCACAAAAATACTGAACTTAGAGGAAAATCAATTGAGAAAGTCCATAATCACATGGCAAAATCAAATAACAAAACGCATCAAAAATGAATGGACAAGAACTGTCATATTCCTGACTTGGTACAGGCATTTTCAAATGTAGAAAATCGTGGATTATACCTGGTTTTATAGCGCTAACCCTCTCACTTTGAATTGTATGAATTGTTTTGTAGACTGTTATCTATGTTCTCATTGTTTTCCTTTTTCTAACATGATTTTGTGATTTTCTCTTTGACTTGTATGAGTTTCGGTTCTCCCTTTGATATCATCCTTCTCTCTTTTTTGTTATTTAAAACTGTAAATATTTTTTTTCAAATGGTAACTTTTTCTTTTGTGCGTTTTGTTTGCTGCATGGTATTACAAAAGTTTGAGTGAGGCGTTTGAGCGAGGCATTATAAATACAAACCTGACTGTAACATTCCATCAACAAATTCATCTCGAGATAAATATCCATCTCCATCTTTATCTTGTCGACGGAAGAAATCTGTTGTTCTCATCTTTTTAACCTTTATCCAATTTAAATACCTTTGTTTCCATACATTAAAATCAAAGTTTTTAAAGCTTTCCAACTGAAACAAAGAGAAATAAACAAATTAGAAAACAGTTACAGCAACCTATTTCCTAATCATGATAATGGACAATATGAATGAAAATACTAGCATAAAAAAAGCCTATGGGAAAATTTTATATTTTTTTTTCAAAGAAAAAAAAATCAAGTATCCAAGCTTTATTAAATTTTCTTGTATTAAATATGAGTATTCATTAATGTTGATTCTTTTTATTTGCAAAGGAACCTAATTCAGTACATTTAGGAACAATTAGTTTTTCAAGGATTCTTGATTTTTCCCCAAAATTCTTTATACAAGTCTATATGGTTGTTGTTGTAAAGCTTACAATAATAAATGGAATCCACAAATATGAGGTAGCACTCCACAGTTAGGTGTGTAGTTTCGCATTTTGGCCCCTGTGGATTTTTCAAATATGAGAGCTAGTGTGCAATAAAATTCATTTTTGGATAGCTGAGTATTAAAATAGCCTTTGTATTGGGTTTATATGAACATCAAGAGTATGTAATGTATGTAATATAGGCTGTTTTCTGTATGACAGTCCGTATTTGCATGTCCCTACCATACATTGGTCCGGCAATTATTGCAATGTTTTTTTCCAACTTTTTATCGCACGAACTTTGTGATTGGATTTTACGAAAAAATGAGGCGAAAGACACCCATTTTTTATTTGATCATTAGGAAGATTTATGAAAACAGTTTCTAAAAAGGTATCACTCAAAGGCATTGAAATTCTAGTTTGATCAAAATTTTGGGGGGATATGTGACATGTCCACCCCCCTTTTTGCAATATTTTATGGTAAATAAATGCAGAATGTTGCCATGGATACACATAAAAGGAATTTATTTTCACTCTTTTAACTTTTGAAAATCAAATCTATGGAATATACTGATTACATACATATGCACATGTACAACACAAACAGTTAGGTTAATGTATTAGAAATCCAGGAATAGGAGATGATAAAACATTTTGTGGCTCATTTTTAATTTTATTTTCTAACTGTGGAGTGCTACCTGAGTACAAATTGTTATGAATTCCATCATCTGTATTGGGTGGTATTCTTATATTTCTCAATGAGTTGACCGTTCAGCAGCTACCAATAGTTGTTGTAAAATAAATAACTTCTAAGTTTATTGATAGCATACCTCTAATAAATTATCTAAAGCATCCTGAAGGTTTTTCTTTCTATCTAGTGACATTCTCCATACCACTCGCCATTTATTTTGTAACGTTAAAACTCTAGGATTATACCCAGGGTCGTATTCATTTAACTTCATATTACTGAAAATACATAAACAAGATTGGTATTGTATATGCCATAATAAACACCAAACACTTAACCAAAATTTACATGTTAAATTCAAGTCCCTCTTTAATTAGCGAGAGCTTTCGACAGAAGGTCAGTAATTGTAAAAGGCACTTCTGAACCATCAACTTTTACAGTGATGACAATAATATCAGCATTGTAATATCAGAAATATATGAGTAATGTGAAAGTGTTCTATACTGTTTTCATCTTTCAATCATTTTTAGTGTAAGATTATTTCATTAAAATTCAATCAGATTCATTCTTAACATGGTAACCTGAAAATAAGTTTTTTTTCTATGAAATTGAGAATGGAAATGGGGAATGTGCCAAAGAGACAACAATCTGACCAAACAGCCAATGGGTCTTCAACACAGTATTAAAATCCAGCACCAAAAGTGGGGCTTCAGCTGGTTCCTAAACAAAATATGTACTAATTCAGTAAAAATGGATGTCTGTATTTTTACAATAGAATCATAATTAATCTAACAAGCTAAATATGAATAAGTAATCACCTTCCATAATGCCGTCCTGGTGACTTTGGTTCAGTGACTATTATTTTAGTTAAACGTTCAACATCACCATTTTTACTACCTATATCATCATGGAATTCCTGAAAAATTGGACATTTCATTGTTTTATTACAACATTAAAGCAAAGTAATAAGAAAAGATTCTTTACCAACTTAACCAAATTTAAAGTCAAAACTTAAATTCTATACATTTTGAAGTTAATAGATTTTGAATGTACACATTTTATATACATATTTTTATAAAGATTTAAAAATATATACCACATGTTCCTTATATAAGGTTTCTACAGTGTTCAGATCATCGGGTATAGGGTCTCGTTCTTTGGTAGATAATAATATATAGGCCTCAGACATCCAGGCCAGTAACTCCTCCACTAGGGCGGCGTTACCCTGGATATTACGTAAGGCATCCTGTAATCTCTCTTCCTTCGTCTTAGCTCGCTGTAATAACTGAAATCAAGAATAAGTATAATGCATATGTTGTTCTGTTAAACATATCACTTCTCTTAATTGTGCTTAAATTTTAGTTGTTATTCAGTCTTAGCATGTTTCCATATGTATTTTAGTAATGCTTTGCATGTATTTCAATATGTCTGTGCTGTTATATATCTTGTCTGCATGTTTTATTGTTGTGTTTGTTATTCTATATATTTAGTACAAAGCTTTTAAGAGCTTTTGTTAGTATTGTTATATGTGAACTGAATCAAAATAAATCTTTCATATTTGTATTCTCATATTTCAAAGTATCAGAAAAGAGGAAGTGTATAGGAGATCCACAAAGGGCACACTGTTGAGCTGCTGACTATGAAGTCCTTCTGTAAAGTAGTTTCTGAGAAAAGGGTGAAACAATTACATAATGAACAGACAGACAGACAAGGTGATTGCAATAAAACCTCCACTCTTAGAAAGGGGCATAACATCACTGGTAAATGTTTAACTAAGGAGAGTTATTTTTTCATATTATTTCTTGTATTGACCTCAAAATCACAAACAAATATTTTAAACAATAATACATTTTATCAAATTTATTTCATGATTTAATGAAATAAAACACTAACCTGATCCCATCTAGTCTGGGTTATTGTGAGGTAATATTTAACAAATCGTATTGCATTAGGATGACAGTTGAGTAATATTTCTTCAGCTAACACTCGTATCTTATCTACACATTCTTGATGATTCCTTAACTCTTCTTGGAATTTCTAAAAAAGAAAAACAAATCTAAACTATTATTTCTACCTGATTACATACTGTAGAGTCATTATTATGAGATTGTCTAAATTTTTGAGGCCATTTTTCTCATCTTGTTGCCAAGTATTTCAAAATCTTTATCTCTATAAAACATCTCTTTATTTTCCATTATTTATTTTTTTTGGTGCATTTTAACGTACTCTATTCATTATCATTTTGACCCATTATTCTTTATTTATTCTGTACCCTCATGTATGAATGAAAGTTTGAGTTATAACTAGACAATAAAAGAACTTACTTCATGCTTTTCTATAAGCTGTATAATTTGCATTTCATCTTCAGGTAAAGTTTTATATTTTAATTCTGATTCTGCTTGAGGTAAAAACTCTCTCATGACTTGGACAACTTCCTGGAACTCTTCAGCCTAAGGAGAAACAAATATTCATGAAACATTTGTGACTCACTGTTTAATCTGAATATTTCAGACAATTCCAGTAATTAATTTCTTTAAAGGTGGTACCTAACTGTAAAGGGAGATAACTCTGTAAAGTCAGCTAAAAGTTTTAATTACATTGTGTTGTAAAAGGAATATTAAGCTTCTCAATGATCAAAATTGGTGGTTGTGAAATTGCTATAAATTTTTCTGACAAAACGGTTGGTTCAAAATTTTAATTTTTTTTATATTTTTGTAATAGTATTTACTTTGACAAAATTTTATGAAAATTAAACGAGCCAAATTGATTTTCAGTAAAAGTGTTGGGTACCACCTTAACAGGGTCTAAACTCTTTAGATAATTTAATCCCACTACATATCCTAGATTTTGATAATCGCTCTCTGGATGAGTGAATCAACTGGAAATTTAAAGCTTTACAGCATCAAGTGAAAATTATTCTTATGTTATCTCAATTAACCATTATTGAAAAAAAGTGATAAAAATCAAAGTTTTATAATATTTGTTAGCTGAAAACTGATTATCAGTGTTATATTGATAAAAGTGTTTTTCTTGATTCAAACTTCATTTATTTCTGTTTGGGAAGCTTATACATATAAATGATAATGTTGGATTCAAATTGTCAGGTCAAATCATAAAGACAATTTTAAAAATGACAAGCAAAACTTTATGAATCAACTAAATGGTCAATTAATACTAAGCCTAACTTAATAACATTATCATGATAATGTTATAAAATTTAAATATGAAATTAAAAAAACAAAATTTTGTCTTGAAAATATCTATGGGATCTGTATTGTGAGAAAATCCCTACCATTTTGAGAGAATCCCTGAGTTTTGCCTCTCTAATATCACTAAGGTTATTGACCCTATCCCAGGTTGTCTCCAGCTCGTCCAGTGCAGCCGTGGATACATTCCCAGCGGCCTTCATGGCGGCAACAGTCTGTTCTCTAGCACCAAGTTCCTGCTGCATAGCCTGAAATATAGGTCAAGGTCATATGTATTCAAATGTTTTCGTAATAAAGTTTTGGAGCAATTATTGCAATTTTTCATGCTACTAGCAAACTGGGATCAAATTTTATTGTAAAATGCTCTTATATAAGAAGTTACTTTCTATAACTTTTTAACCTGTAATTAAGGCCAAGGTCATATGTATTCAAATGTTTTTCTATGAAACTAAGGAGCCATTACAGTATTTGTAAATGCGTAAAGCAAACTAGTATCAAAGTCTATTACAAAATGCTACGAATAATAATTACAAAACTCTAATATAAGACAGGATGTCCTATAACTTTTAAACTGTCTATTGCGGTTTATAAAAGTTATCACTGAGACTATGAGCGTCTTTATTTGCATGTATTAACTCATTTTCTTTTGTCAGTTATTCACTTTAGTGCATCATTGGCCTACTTGGCTGGGTAAATGAATACACTAAATGTATATTATATTGTATTCATTGTATGTGGAGGTTGCACTCTGATAAATTTTACTACTTATTGATTCATTGTAATAACTGTAATGAGTACATGTACATCAATGCAGTATCTTTTCAATCACAAATACCTTATAACAGGTATGCAGAACAAGAAATACTTTTAACAATTAGTATTTTGTATAAAACAGTGTTATGTCAAGGACACATTGTATGATGTCATCTGTGTTGATGTAAACTTGTTTTAAGCCTCCAGGACATGTCAAATATTTATACAGAAGTCATTAAAACATCAAATATGTTTCCCATGTCAGACTACCAAAACAAAAGACAAATGTTGAATATGACCTCAGCTGGCTCAGAATCATGGATTCATAAGACCGTGAAACCTATGATAAATATGTTGTATGCCCTCTGCATCCTGGATGTAAAAGACCATGAAAACAAAGAGACAAATGACAAATATGACCTCCCTGCAGCACGTTATATGCATATTGAGGACAAGAAAATTTTGATACAATATGAATATTAACCCTTTGTTTTACTTGACTGTGATGTTGAGACTAATTTTCAATGTGCTAGCTAGTTCACAAGGTAACAGTCTGCAGGTAGATGGGTCCCCCTACCTAAACATATTAAGAGAATCTGTGCTGACCAGTCTGTGCTTTTACACCTTAATGCTGCATACTTTGCTGAGAAGCAGTGAATACCAATTTTAAAGTCTTTTATTTGACCCTGCAGAGGTTCCAAACCATGACCTACACTCAAGGCAAACATTTTACCACAAGACCACCGAGACAGTCCTTTCAGTCATGAGTGTATGATTTTTATATTATTGTGTTGTTTAAACCTGTTGTTACCTTGTGTTGTTCCACCAGCATGTTAATAGTGTCAAGGTCACCCAATACCGGTTGGTCCTCGGCTAACGTAGCCTCTGCCTTGTTGAGCCATTCTAGGAGTGACGTGAGGGCATCAGCCACCCTCCCCGATGTCAACAGTGCCTCGTCCAGCTTATTTTGACTGAAAAATAAATAATTGTTATTGAAAGCTGCCATATCTTCTAAGAACATCTTGAGAATCTACATGACTTATAAATGTAAGTCAAAGGAATACTTACAAAAATAAGTATTAGATATATTGTATTTGTAATTGACAATGGAATACTGAAGTTCAAATTGAGGCATCTACTATTAACTGAATGAAGAAAACAATTATCAAATCTCAACTGAAAAAAGCTTGAATGAAAAATACATTTGGTCCATTGACAATTAAAAATCCTTAGATGTAAGTTTGATAGATTCTATATTATACTAGTAAGGTATAACTTATGTGTTTTCTTCAGACACAGTTACATGAATTTCTTATCAATGTAAAGTCTGAAATGTCTGTGGCCTTGCTTCCCAGAATATGGAATTAGTTCTGGCATTAATAAATTAAACTTAGCTGTAAATTAGTCATATAAATTAAGATATTTAAGTCTCATAGATAGAGATAACATACTCAATATCCTCCTCAGACTCCTCCTCCTCAAAATCCTCACTAATTCTACTCCTCAGATCATCATACATATTCTTCAACACTTTCATACTGCAGACTGCGTTTATATCAACAGTCAATCACTCAGTTCAATAAATAGTCTATCACTATAAAGTTCATAAATTTGAGGCAAATAGAACTCCTTTACTTAAAGTCCACACAGAAGTATATAAAAACAAAATAAAATCAATCCTTTTCCCACAGTTTTATCACTTTATGTCACCATGAAGTTAGAATTTGATGGCTTTTACAGTCAACAGTCAAATTAATACATGTACTGTACACTATAAATGTTTTGCTGTGAGCAATATATTTTTTATGTAGAACACATATATTTTTTTTCTTGACGAAATTATTACTAGTTTCAAAGTATTAAGTCCCAGAAAAAATATATTCAAAGTATTATTTCTTCACAATCTGTTCAATACCTGTTTCTTTGAATGAAACAGAAATAAATAAGGAATCTTCGTCATTAACCTGCATGTCCTTACACATGTTTAAAATTAGGCTCAATCGGGGAATTTCCAAACATGAAATTTATTTTACTATTTTTATACCACATATAAAGATACAAATACACTATCAATTAAAATCCCTAATATCTAATGACGAATTAGTAATTACAGTCATAAAGAGAATTCAATCTAAACCATTTAATTATCATTAAAACAAAATACCCCATAGGACCCCCTTTAGTCATCTTAAAATTTCCATATGAAGACCCGCCCACTGTTTAAGTTTAGAATTGTATATATGATTAAGTCTGATCCACCTTGATGTCTCATAACTGATCAATCGCCTTACAACATATGTTGTGTATTGATCAGAGAACCTAGTATCATGTACATAAATATTTTATATCATTTGTATTTTTACAGCCCGTTATTAGTTAATTTTACCTGCCCTTACTTATTGGATTAAATACTATGTTTGGTTATATATAATATACATGCACATTCAGATTTACACAAATCTGTTCTGTATAAATAGTAGAGAATAGGGGATAGAAGATTTTTACTGACCGTGCGATGGCTGTTAAGTCAGACAAGGTTGTTTTAAAAAAATATTTTCATCATAGGAGATAGCTTATAAGGTGTGAATCACAGCAGGTGGTTAACAATTAGAGGTGTGGTCAGGGCCATCAGAAACTCTTCATTATAAAAAATAATAGCATAGACGGATCTAGGGAAGGGAGGTTGGGTTTCCCTATTGTGGGAATATTTTGGTTGATTATAAAGAGAATCACTGAAGCATGACTGGAGCAGGACCCTTATAAAAGAGGGGCAAAAGATACCCGAGGGACAGTCAAACTCATAGATAAAACTGACAATGCCATGGCTTAAAATGAAAAAGACAAACAGACAAATAATAGTAAACATACATCATAGAAAACTAAGCAACACGAACACCACCAAAAAAAGTTCTCGATCCAACACTGAATAGTCACAAAGGATAGATTTAGATGTGTACCCATGGCTTATATTGTAGTGGGGTGTGGTTCCAGTGTCACTCTCTAAACTCTCTTTACTTTTGTCCTATTATTTTCTTCTTCTTCAGTAATATAAAATACAAATGTTTAAAAATAAGACATGGACCCTTCTTTGCTCCAGTGACAACCAAGAAATCCACCTCATCAAAAGTCCATGGATCAATTGAAATCGTCTTTCAATAAATTTGGGTGAAAAGAATATGTTAAGCCATGGGAAAATTGAAATCAAAATGGATTTAAAAAGAAAAATGATAATAAATAACCAAAGGTCAATGTCAACAGAGTTGAAACCCATAATCTTGAAGGTTAAAACTTGTAGTCTTCTTCCATTTGTTGCTGACATAATCTATTCTTTTAATCATAATGCACTTGAACATTATGGTATACATGTGTTCTCTTCACCTGAACATAAATGTATTACGTACACTTGAAGATGCAAGTGTTATCTTTGCCCTTACATAAATGTATTTAGTGTACTTGAACACACAAGTGTTCTCTTTGCCTGAACATAAATGTATCCAGTTTAATTGAACATGCAAGTGTTCTCTTTGCCTGAACATAAATATACTCAGTGTAATTGAACATCCAAGTGTTCTCTTCATCGGAGCATTACTGTACTCAGTGTACTTGAACATCCAAGTGTTCTCTTCACCAAAGCATAAATGTATTCAGTGTACTTGAACATACAAGTATTTTTTCACCTGAACATGTATTCAGTATACTTGAACATACATGTACGACTGCTTTCTTTACTAAAACACAAATGTGTTTGATGTACTTGAACACACAACAGTTCTATATGCATGAACATAAATGTGTTGACTGTACTTGAACATACAAGTGTTCTCTATACATGATCAGAGAACACCTATATGTCGAAGTTAAGAGAACAAATACATTTTCAAGTACAAAGATCATGTGTGCATGTATGTTCAAGCACAAGGAACAAATGTATGACCATAATGTGTTCACTGTACTTGTACATACAAGTGTTCTCTAAACTGAAACATCAATATGTTCTATGTACTTGAACATGCAAGTGTTCTCTATACAAATCATAAATGTGTTCTCTATACAGAATCATAAATGTGTTCACTGAACTTGAACATGTTTCTCTGTACATGGACATACATTTTTTCATTGTACTTGAACATACATGCACAAATGATCTTTGTACTTGAAAATGTATTTGTTCTCTAAACTTCAACATATAGGTGTTCTCTTAACTTGAACATAGATATGTGTTCTCTTTACGTGTACATACATTGTACGTGTGTTTTCTGAACTTGAACAAAGATCTGATGATTATAATTACTTGTACATACATGTGTTCCTTATACAGATTATTCTTGAGCATAAATACGTGTACATGTATTCTCTAAACTATAAGTAATTGTGGTCTAAACAGTTTATTCCTTGAAACACAACTTAACCTACTAAGATAACAATGATCATGAACAAACACAAAAGCAAGTCAGCATGTATCTTTTATACATAAATTTCTGTACATTTTTAACAAATAAATTCCTAGAAAGGGTATCCTAGTGTGAACTTTACTACATTTTTTTACCACGACTCCCATTAGACATAAATAAATATTGACAAATAAAACCATTCAGGTATTTTAAAGTTATGGTCAGAAGCAAGAAACTGTAATAAATTTGAATGAACAATAAAGTTACTACATTTTTTCAAGCAGGGTCAGTTGTCAAAAGTTTCACGGTAAGAATAACCACCATTCCACCTCCGACTAAAATAGGCCATAGACATGTATAAAGTTTATGATTAATTCTGTTACATAAACTGTCAAGAAAACATGTATATCAAGTTTATCGTAATCTCTTGTCATACTAGATAACAGCTGAGGAAAATGATTGATGTAATAAATTAAGTACATTGTAGGTAAAAAAAAAAAGACTGTAATTAAATTGTGTGTATGATCCTGGGACATAAAGACCTTGTAATTAAATTGTGGGTTGGGACATAAATTATATATTCCCAGGTTGACCAGAGTAGACTAGTCATATATATTCACGAGAGTTTGTTTATTTATAGAATTTTGAAAGTAAACTGATATGGATTTCAATTGTGTGTTGACCAGATTAGAATATTCATAGAATACTCATAGAATACTCATATTCACGGGATCTTGGTTATTTTTAGAATTTTGAAAGTCAAATATTGATTATAAAGAACATGAAGGAAAAGAGTACAGTTTTAACTTTGTATAAACAGTTGATCTGTTTGTTCTCACTGGGCAATGAGGTTAATTATCAACGTTTTATTATATGAATTACTCAAACGATATGATTTACCACAGAAACTAATTTAAAAGTGAGCAACTTGGAAATCATGCATGTTCGGTGTGAGCCAAGGCTTCGTATTGAAGACCGTTCTTTTACTTTTACAATGTTTTATAAATTGTGACTTAGATAGAGAGTTGTCTTATTGGCACTCATACCACATCTTCTCGTCTATATATATCTACCAATCCCTCTATTCCCATGCTGCACCAGTGACAAACAAAAAGCCACTCTTCTTGTTGCCCAAGCAATAACCTCGATGGTGACTGATGACTCGTGCCAGACAATGCATAAACTACAGACCCATATTACATCCAAATGTAGCCACTTGGGCATTTAAGCACAACAGATCAATGGCTTTAGTTTACAAATCGTTCACCCGAAACTTTAAGACAATGCATATAAATACAACAATGCTAGCAGTTACAATAAACAGACAAAGAGCGGGTTCCTCAAGTTCACAAAGATACAAAGGTCACGATTCAAGTTAAAATACTGAATACTAACTATGACCTGTGATAGCTTACCTGGGAGACATCATATTAAATCGTGGAATGAAGGTTTGATCCCACGGGTCGTTCTCACCCCATGGGTCATCGTCCCGGGGGTGCGGCGCCGCTTCACTGCTATTGTTATGTTTATCCATTTATCATAAGTATATTAAATTCCACTGGTTTCTTATTTACATCTCCATAACTCAATTTTTGACAGATTTTAAAATTTATTCACAGCTTGCATGATAAATCATAATACATCTTCCACGGACCGTGAATTCCGTAATCCCGTTCTATAGAAGAAAAAAAAATTCGCACCACAAACACTGTTGGCAGCATTTAATTTTCCTCCCGAGCCAAATCATATAAATTCTTTATTTTCAATTCTCTCCTTGGGCATTTTGTTTATTTTTCTTTAAAGAGATCACAGGTAAATCCATTAATTTAAAACCACAGGTGAAAACTTTATTAAATAACTACGCTTTCACTTTTTTCTCTCCTACAAGACACAGTTGGAATCTAAATTGGTTAATTATCCTTGCACAAGATGATATATAGTAAAAGATTCAACAAGTTAAATAAAAAAGTCCCGACGAAATATTTACAACACGTAAACATTTTATTTTTACCTGTACAATCGGTAAGGCTTTGATGTGTGTATCCGTTATCAAGGTAAATCTGTGACACACGTTGATTTCCTTATTTAGAATCAATATTGATAAAAACAGTTTTTTCTAGAAAATTTTCCCGCGTAATTTGAATTATCTTATAGTAATTAAATGAAAAAATAAAATCATTTGCTTTTCCAGGTTATTAAAACAGTGTGTACGCTTAAAAACAGAATTACAGATGGCATTTAGTGAATTTTACCGTGTTTTTTCCTCAAAATTTGTAATTTTAAACTGGGACCAATCGATGATGTTTTAGTCCTTTACTTGAACAGTGAGATCATACATCAAATAATGCAGAAGAGCAAATATATTATCAAATTAAAAACTATCAAGTGGGCATCCGAAGACGTCCAATTTTGGAGCGAGTCAGACTGGTATGCGAGGCTGTACATATATATATATATTACAACTTATTAATTCAAAAGCAGTTTCTTATGACAAATTAAGGCAACAGTGTGACAAACTGCAAAATGATTTCGAAGTTTGAATATATTATTGCTGACGAGAACTATGGAACTGTGGTTAACAGGCGCAAGCCTTCCTGTCTAAAGTTTCAATGTATTGTTTCTTAGACGTTTGCTTCAATTCAAAATTCGCTTACGAATCTCGGTGGAATTAATTGTGCTGTACTTTTGACCTGCCATTTAATAGGGCCGATTTAATATACCCAAATTTATGACACCATCAAAAGTTTATTAAACTCCTATCATTCCCCAACAACAAGGGGATAATTTGTTTAAAGATAACACTTTATTTGAAATAGAAAACGATATACAACCGCAATATTAGCCCACTGATAATGTCATCGTTCCGTGGCCTCCATTTTGGCATCGTTCGATATTTAAAATTTGTCTACACATAAGATTCGTAAATTTTACTCCTTCTAAATCAAACAGATCTTTTCTTCCAATAAACATGGTTGTTTGTTGGGCAAATATTTGGCGATAAAGTTCGTAGTGAGGTGACGATAGGAACGCCTGTTAATTGTAACATTTAACGTGTCCATTATGATCAATTAGCAAACCAATTAGAAGTTATCTAACAGGCAAATAATGGCTTTACGCAACCATGTTAAATGACAGCAATTTCATAACAAGTGTCAAAGCTCTGTTATATAGGAAATGTAAGTGATAGTGATCTAAGTCATCTAAGGGGAATTCTCTGTTCCTTGAATTGGAATATGTTTTTATACCATTACATTTCTTCAGAAAATATTAAGAAGCCTCTGCTGGGAAAAATGCATAGATAGTTGAAGTATAGTCTCTGCTGCTTAGACAAATTCGTGTATAAGTCAAAGGTCATTGTTAAGGCACCACTAGTCCATCTTTCAGTGAGGGTGGATTTTTTTCTCAGGACATTTTTTTCCATGCTAGGACAAATAGGTGAAATAGTCCCAGAACTCTGTTTCAATTTATTTTCTTCTTGAGATAAAGTACAGACTCTAGCTGTTGGAGACAATTCTCAAATTCTGATTGTGTTTCCTTGTTGGTTTGATGTCTTATTAATGTTTATCCTATACATTATGAGAAAATAAGTATAAATTATGGCAATCACCCCATATGAATAGAAATAATTTGACTAGCTCACTTCCAATGTGAATCTGAAGTGAGGGACCAAAATCGTTCAACAGCAAGGTAAACATCGAAATTTGTGTGTCACTCAATCAAATGAAGGTAGTCACAAGTGTATAGATTTGCATAAAGAAAAATGTTGCTGGGCTTGCATTATAGCCCTTGTGACAGTAATAACTATAATTTGTTTTAAATTGAAGGAAAGGACATTTACCTGTACTCAAACAGGAATTCATTTAAGTGATAAAATTTTTAAGCACAGACTTTAAAAGATATTGAACAATGGTAACTACTTATATAACTTTTAGCCATATCTGAAATTACCCATTTTAGAACTAGATTTGTATGTAAAAATTTAGAAACCTCAGAAATTGAACCAAAGTGTGCTCACAGCTTAGTTGCAATATGAGTAGCATATATGGTCTAACTAAGTTATTCCATTCTCTACCAATTATAAATAAGAAGATGTGGTATGAGTGCCAAGGATACAAATCTTTATCCATTTTTAGTCACAATGTATACTATTTTAATAATTATAGGTTTGAGAACAGCCTTCAACAGTCAGAGCCTTGGTATCTATTTTGTAAAAACTTTAAAATTCGGCAGATTTTTTTTTAAATATTTGTGCTTAGAATAAAATATTAGAGAGGAGTGTTGCAA
Source organism: Mytilus edulis (assembly GCA_019925275.1). NCBI lineage: Eukaryota > Metazoa > Mollusca > Bivalvia > Mytilida > Mytilidae > Mytilus > Mytilus edulis. The sequence continues at coordinate 82,477,492 of CM034358.1, read as the reverse complement.
TGCATTGAAAAGACCCATTGCAACATCTTTGCTTATACAAGGCTATTCAAAATTGATGATCCAGTTATAAGCTACTTTTTATATTATTCAATAAAAATTTGTGTGCATATATACTACTTTACTACCATGAAATTCACCTCAAACAAATTTCTAGTTAATATTTCTATTATGTAATGCATACCATGAATATAAATTAACATATGTTGTATATTACCCCTACCTTGTGTGAATAACATCCATTGATACATATAACATAAACGGTTCAATTTCAAATATTTAAACTTTAATGTTCTCCTGACACTTAGAATCGTAAAATTTTAAATTCCAGTGAAACTATTTACAGTAATGAATTATGATTTAAAACTCCTGGGTCCAAGAAATTTTTAAAACCATCCAATCTTATCAAGGGCCTTGTTGACAAAAAATTGTTATAAATATGACAGACTGTTCAAACAAATGTTATGGTAATGACATAAGCCTAGGGGTTTTATTAGATTAGTTACAAAGGGGATAGGGGGGATTGAGGGATAAGTGGGTGTTATCTCTTCCTACAATCTATTCTCAATATAAAAGGGGAAAACTTGTTTATGATTTTGAATAGAGACAATGATAGGTGTTATAGACCCCCGTGATATTGAATCCCAAAAGTGGTATAATATCCAAACTGTGAAAAACAAATAAGTAAACAATAAAAGATATCTTCACTGTATTTTTGTTGTTTATGTTATGCATCTGATAAATATTTTTTTTAAGTTTCCAAAAGTTTTATTTAATTTGCAGTAGAGGTGTAAGACGTCCCATGATGTAGAGCCCCATAAGTGATATCACCTTAAAACTGTTAAAAATACTAAGGAAAATAATACAAGATATCTGTAATTTATTTTTGATGTTTATTTAAAACCTCTAATCATGCCAAAATGTTTGAAAATTATTACATATTTATTCGGTACCCAAGGTTACCACAAGATAATCATCTTTAGAAACTTTCACGGTCATCTTTGTTAAGGTCAGACAAAACTTTAATAAAACACTTAATGGCCAATGAAAGTTTCTGGACTCATTGTGAGTAGTTGTGAATATGCATATGTCACTAAATGTAAGCAAACAACAATCAAAGATATTTTATTTATACTCCAGAAGTGCTACAACTTTGTGCCTATACTAACAATATTTTGTCCTTCACTAACTTTCTCCACAAAGGTACAAATGTTAAAACCTTAAAGATTGTTTGTTCTGGCTATTAAAACTATTTGTTTATGGAGGTGTGACCAACTAAATAAACTGTTTAATCTTGTCCTTAACTAAAAATAATCTATGGTCACTTTACCCACTGTCTGACAGGGTAGAGTTTAAACATTTGGATATCTTAATATGTGTATAAAATCAAATTAAGGCAATATTTTTATAGTTTTTAGTGCGAGCATACTAAGAGTCCATGGCAAAAATTAAACTGAAAAATAATTTGATGACTTTTTCATGTCATTTGACTTAAATCTAAAAAAAAAAATCATCACAGTAATTTATGTACCACAAATGACACAATGTTTCACATTCTTACAGACAGAAGACAAGAACAATCATTTAAAGAGAACAGAACACAACTTAGGACCAGAGGAACAATTAATGACGACTAAGACTTGTATTGTCCAAATAGTTGCTAGAGGATCTGAAAAATGAGTAGAAGACTCAACCTTGAGGTTGATCAAGATGGCTACTGATAATTTTCAATATTTGTTTATTTGTCTTTTCTGCAGGGATTGGATTTTTTTTTAAATAAATTGTTTTATTCTTAATTTCTTGAATAGGAAAAAAATGGAAAAAATCCACCAAACAGATGAATGGGTTGTGCCTTATCTTTATAAATCCTCTTAACACCATGTGTTTTATAATCCTGTAATCCTCTAATCCTGTCAGTAGTATATCAAGCTGTCAATAATCCAATAATACTCCTGCATGGTCTTCAGAACTTCACAATCAGTTAATCTTAATACATGTATAAACCACACTTCTTATATCTCTGCTTGCTCTCAGTGGCTTCTTGTGTAATTCAATTCAAAATAATCAAATAGTTTCAATGTGTGTAATTGCAATTTCCTACTGTATAAAATTCGTGGTTGAAAGTTATGAGTGTATTCAAGTTTTTCTATCTATGGCTTTTAATGCAATCAAATCAAGAATAATAAAAATTTGAACCCTTTCTGTTGCTTATTTACACCTGCAGCTAAACACATCTCAAATGTTTCTACTTCTGCTGGATTGATTATATCATTCATGTGTAGTTTATTTTTAGTTGTGGGGTTGCTGTCTCATTGACTTATACTCAACATCTTTGTTTATATTTTGAAGAGAAAGAAATCAGTTAATAAACTTTAACATTTTCAAAAAACTTTTGAGAATCTACATTGCAATTTTGGCTATTATATAATTCAAAGATGTGGTATATAAAAGTTAAAGATGTGGTATGACTGTAAATGAGAAAACTCTCCACTAGACTAAATGATGTATGTTAGTTTGTTTATCTACTCTTTCTTTTACCAGTCTGTATAACATTCATTACATGTTGCATATCTGCCAACTTTTTAAAATGTCCATGTTTTTTTTCCGTGCAAGATGGCTGTCATAGTCCTAAAAAACTTCAAGGGGGCCTGCAAATACATTTTAATGTTGTTTTTTGGCTTCTTTATACTTTTATAAGCCTAAATTCATTGGAAAATTACTTGTTTTGTTTAAATTGTGGACAAAATTGCTCTTTCAAAATTTCAATTTGGGAGCCTCCATGGGGGAAATCCCCCTCAAATAGTGACAGTTGGCGGGTATGATGTTGCAAAGCAACTGTATTGAGGAATTCCTTTTATGATATTATAATTATAACCACTGACTTTTGGATTTCAAGACACAATAATGTATATACTTCTATGACAGTACTTGCAATTGTGGGCTCTGTCTGAATCTAGAGATGCGGTGATGACAGAATAAGACAAGGGACCTTGGTCGTACACCTTAACTCAGTACAAAGAGTACAAAATTTGTGCTTGAAACACGACATTTAACATATTGATTAGTTGAATTCTGAGTCTTGAGAAAGATAATCATGCTCAAATTTTTGTATGACCACAAGGCCAGATGTTGAAGGAGTGACTTTTAAAAAGTTTGTAAATTAAAGTAATCCAATGAGAGCATGCAGTTTTAAAGGGAGACAATCATTGATTATTACAAAATGTAATAATTGTGACAGTTTGTACTAATGTCTTATAGAACCAATAATTATGTTAATTAGTCTTAGGAATATTTTAAAGGTTAATTTCGGTCAAAAACTTGAAAAGCACTTGATATAGTTTTCAAAGTACACATAATGATAGAAAACTTACAACTTTATTTTCCTGTAAAAATGTTATAAAGTAAAGGCACTGAAATTTAGAAAGTTGAGACACTCAACAAGTACAATAAGTGTTTACTTAATGTCACTGGCCTTATAGTCATGCATGTTTAGGACAAGGAACAAACACAAACTTGTATTGTTCTCTAAATGTTTCTATAATATTTCATACTTAAGATTTTTTAATTGAAATATATAATCACTGATTGAGGTTAATTGCCAGACAATGAACTTAGTAATTTTTGTCTTTCCTGAAATTTGTTTTAGCCTGTAAAATTTGTAGAAAAAACATGACTGAATAAAGAAAAGTTTCATCCTTGATTTTAATATTTTACACTTATAAAAACTTTTATTGGTATAACTTAAAATATCCCAATCTGACAACATATTAACATACTTCAAATAAAACTTAATACACCTGAACAAGTTACACTTATTTTCACACAAATTAGGAAGTAAACAACCCGTGTATATACTCTTCATAAAACAAGTGTCAATGTACTTGTCATTCTTAAATTAGCCCCATTCAAAGTAAAAAAGTATTTTACCACAAGACAATTAGCCATAACTATCAAAGATCTCCAACATAAAGACCTTAAAGGCGGGTGTGTGTCACATTTCTGTAGCACTAATTAGACGGAGATAATAGAAATCGTCAACTTTATGTGTCGCTGACCACAGACATACCAGGATAGGTGACATTATAATAATTGGAGTATTATAGATCGTTATCTATTTACAAGGTTTCACCCAGGGTATGATGTTATATAGATTCACACACCATTGAACTGTAGATTTACACAAAAAAGAGTGCACCGACTCAAAATTCAGAAATGTGCTGCCTGCTTTACTTACCTGTATGATTAAGCTTAGGTTGAAAGTTTGTAAAATGAAAGCATATCTACAAGTATCAATTCACTCAATGTCTGACTAAAGGACTAAATGCAGGGGCCAGCAAGTGCACACAAAGGCAGGGACTCTTTCTATATGTCTGCCCCTCTCCCCCTCTCCCTGTAAGACTGAATTAACAATCTTTCACTCACTCTTTCAGGTAAAGCATTATGTTCAACATATGTGGCTGTCTCTCTCTCTGATAAACATAGGCTTGACCCTTATTGTAATTCTTACATTATCTTGATCTCTATATGGTACTAATTCTTACTCCACATAATCTTGATTTCTACTCCAATTTTTTACTCCACACAATCTTGAACTCTATACTAATTCTTAGCCCACACAAGGTTGTTCTCTATATAAATTCTTACTCCACACAATCTTGAAATCTATACAAATATTAACTTCACATACTCTTGATCTCCATACTAATCTCAACTCCACATAATCTTGATCTCTATACTCATGCATTCTCTCACATACTCATACTATTTTCCTACCTTTTAGAAATTACAGAACGAACAGAATTCCATTTATGTTTTAAATCATCGACCATCTGTTGGAGAACATCTCTTTCTGGGTCAGTTTTTGTACAACGATCCTTTAAGTTTCTTCCAAGACGAGTAGCAGAATAGAAAGACGGATGTTTGCCTGCTAATTGATGCTGAAATTTCTAGAAAAGAAAATGATAACAATTAAACTTTTGTCTTATTTTTATTGCATGTTCTGTTAATGAGTTTTGGTGAAGCATACAGTTTGCAATGAATTGTCAATACATGTTATTTCTTAAGATTGACATAATTTCTCTCTGCTCAGTGACTTACTTCATTGAATATTAGACAAAAATCTGCTCATAAGAAACAATCCCTTTTCAGAAGAAATTCAACAAAACTTTGAATATTTCAGCAAGAGATCGATTGCACAGGTCATGATGTTGAATAGGTAAAAAAAACTTATAAAGTTGTAAACATTTCAATTCACCCTACAATCAATTTTAATTTGGCACATTTACTTTGAAGAGTTGCAGTGCTCTTATTCAATGAAAAAGCTCCAAAAATTTCTATCAAATTCAAGACCAACATTCTAGTTTAAAGTGAGATAAAATTTTCAATTTAAAATTGCATGACTTTAAATTTTTAAAACATTAACCGAATTCCATTGACAAAGACACAATATTGATAATGAAACAGATATTTTGACCTTGAAGTAACCTTGTAACACAAAAAGGAATTTTGAAAAAAAAATATCATTCTGAAACTTTATCTGAAACAGAAAACGTTGTGTTGAATACATTGTGCAATTCGAGTGAAAAGAAATATTATTTCTTTAACATTCTTCCAAGCAAAACTTTTAAGGTTACTTTTTAATGACCTTGAAAAGTTAACAGAAAACGTTGTGTTGAATACATTGTGCAATTCGAGTGAAAAGAAATATTATTTCGTTAACATTCTTCCGAGCAATACTTTTAAGGTTACTTTTTAATGACCTTGAAAAGTTACATCTGTAAGAATGATATTAACATGCAAACCACAAATATTTAAATCGGGTAAACCACACACCAGGAGCGGATAATAATTCTCTACAGATAAAAAGGAGTGACTTTCTTTAGATTATACCGTAATCGGTAACCTTTAAAAAAAATCTTAGTAGGCAGAATAAAGCATTTCCTGTTATTATAAGTCATTTTCAAATTGTATGCAGCTAAGAATTAAACTTGTGGGTTATCATGTTTGACCTTAAGCAGGCATTTAAGCAAAGATTTTCTAGAAATAACCTCTTACCTTTCATTGAAGGAATATAAGCATTCTCAACAAAAGTTGCATTTCAATGAGTATATAGATTTTACTATTAAGTATTTTCCTTTCTTCAGACAGCTTTCTAAAGTCTGTACTCTAAACAAACAAGTGTCACTTATTTAGAAATGTTTGGACTTTATGGTATTGATGTTTATTCCAATAATAAACCATTATTTTTCTATTTATATGTAAAATAAAAGGTCCATCTCAAATTTAAAGATAAATAGACTAAATATGTGACATCTTTAAACAAATATCCTACAGACAAATGAAAGTAAAGATGTTATTTTTTCAACATGGTGGCTGAGAAGTAATATATCACCAGTACAGTGAAACCAGCAATTAAGGTCATTTCTATCAAGCAAAAACATGTCTTATTAGCAGTGGTCACTATCATCTTGTTCAGCTGATACAGTCTCAAGATACAGTAATACCCAAAAGTTTGAAACCTTAATTAACAAGAATGTGTCCACAGTACACGGATGCCCCACTCGCACTATCATTTTCTATGTTTAGTGGACCGTGAAATTGGAATAAATTCTCTAATTTGGCATTAAAATTAGAAGGATCTTATCAAAGGGAACATGTATACTAAGTTTCAAGTTGATTGGACTTCTACTTTATCAAAAACTACCTTGACCAAAAACTTTAACCTGAAATTTGCACTATCATTTTCAATGTTCAGTGAACCGTAAAATTGGGGTCAAAACTATAATTTGGCATTTAAATTAAAAGATCATATCATAGGGCACATGTATACTAAGTTTCAAGTTGATTGGACTTCAACTTCATCAAAAACTACCTTGACCAAAAACTTTAACCTGAAGCGGGACAGACGGACGAACGAACGGACGAACGGACGCACAGACCAGAAAACATAATGCCCCTCTACTATCGTAGGTGGGGCATAAAAAGGGAAGTGGGGGGGGGGGGTCACAACCAAGGAGTTGTAAAGGGGGTTTAAATTATATGACCCCATTCAAATGCATTGATTGTTCAAAGAAAGGAGGGTTCAACCCACCAAAGCTTGGAGTGACGCCCCTGAATCCACCACTGATATCTCTTAATTTTATTTGTATAGTTCCACTGAAAGGAAAGGAGTTTAACCTTAACAACTGATTAGAGAAGTGCAGCAGTTTGCCAGTAAAAACATATAAAATTCCTTTACTACTTCAAAAGGAAGGTTAACTACATTTTAATAGCATAAAAATCAACAGGTAAAAATGTAAAAATTTTATGAACATTTGAACATCTTCTATTGACGACTTAACTTTGATTATTGAAATTAGGCAAATATAGAAAAGTTCAGGCCTTTTCAATGTGTCATCATTTAGAAAAAAATAAAAGTATGTAAATTAATCAAAATCACAGTTTTGGCTTAAGGAGAAATGTTACTCACGCTTACAAACCTACGAAATATTCATAAATGGCTGATTAAACAAAAATGTCCACATTGTATCTTTATATGTATAAAATTGTATCCAAATGAACTGCAAGTTAAAGAAACAATTTCATGCTTTAAATCTAAATTGGTGTTTTGAAACACTTTATTAGGTTTAAAGTAAGGTCACAATTTCTGTAAATCTTTATGTATAAGCATTAATGTATCATTATAGTATGTATATATGATGACTAAAGTTAGAGGACACCTGTTTACGAGAATTTTCTGACAGCCATAAAACCTTATTTCACCTGTAAATTATTAACCATACCTGTTGATTAGATGCTAAACTAAGGAACTGTTGTAAAAAATCACTAAAAATAATCCATAAAACAATGCAAAACAAGAAAATAGATAATTCCTAAAACTGTATCCAAAATTTAGTTAGTTTTCACTTCACAGCAAGAGCTAAAATCTTTTTATCTTCTCAACCAATCAGAATTTAGAATCGTTCAGGTGTAAAATCTGTTATTTATGAAATGTACGAACTAATATTATGATGTTAATAAAGTAGTTGTTTGGATAGAAATGACAAACCATCATGTATAGAAACAGATATGATCTCCATTCATATTCTTATACAGAGTTAAAATACAAGTATGGACAAATGTTTCATTCAAAATTCCAAAATGTAAATTTTAGATGATTTTAATATATTCAGCCAGCTCCTTTTCATCACAAATGTTATAATGTATCGCAAATGTTAACAGTATAAAATTAACTCATAAACTGCAAAGATTTGCTGTTTCGTTTTGACCAGAAAAAGAAGCCATTTTTAACTTAATTCTTAATACATGGACTTGTCTACTCTCTATTTTATATGCATTTATTTTCCACTCTTTAGATGTACTATAAAACTCCTTATTTATCGACATTATTTCTTTGCTGTGATGATTCTTTCAAAATGAAGAACAGCAATAAAAAAAACCAAAACAAACAAACAAACAAACAACGCTGGGTCTTTTATGTTATCATTATTTTCTACTCAAATATCTTTTCCAATTTCTATCTCTAATAAGAAACAAAAACCCATAAATAAAAAATGCCAATTTTTATAAGTAACTGTTTAAAATTACAAAATCATTGTATCATATTTGTAAAACAGATATCAAACCAACTTGGTATAACACACACAAAAGTGGGTGTACACAATTGTAAATATTTGTACTATACAATTCCATTTGTGTCATACAATCACCGTATCAAATTTCCTTTTTTTATTTGACCTGACACAATTATAGACAATTCTATCAACAAATTCATCAAGTGATTTAAAAGGCGAACTCAATCTTCAAACCATTCAATTAGTCCAAGTTATCGTAACAATCTTAAGTCTTTAAATACTATGTTACAAATGTACACTATTTTTTTTTGAAATTGTTACACAAAGATCTGAGACAAATCACAAAGAGGTATACCGTGTTATTTATAAGCCATAAAAGTTCCTAATAGAGGGTGTTGAGGAGATTAAAACGGAAACAGTTGAGGATCATACCAAAGAAAGCAGTTATGTGTTCTTGAGTCCATGCAAATTAATAACCTTTAAATACTCTTATTTACAATTATACCATATTTACAAAGAATATCACATATACACAAAGCCTAATTTTGAAAATAAAAAAGCCATCACCAAAATGTACACTCTTGTAAATTCCTACTTTCAAGGTGGCGTTACCATGTAAAATAAAGATGTGGTATGATTGCCAATATGACAAGTCTCCATCAGAGACCAAGTGATGAAAAAGTAAGCAACATTGACAGTCATAGCTATGACTAGCCAAATATGGATATCAAAAATATATACCAAATTTTAATTATCTGTTGACCAATGTTTTAGATATGGTTCCCCTAGTTCAAGAATGGATCCAAATTAAATTTATGCAAATAAAATCGTAATCATATTTTGACCAACTTTTCATATACCATTATCAAGGTTTGTAGAATTATGTTGCTAAAGTTTATCTTAAGTCAAATTCTTATAGTGTGCAAAAAAGGCCAAAGTTTATCAAAGTCTTTATCCATGTACTTTTTCTGGGATACATGCATATGTAAAAGATAAAAAAGTGAAATAAATGATGATGCGACAGTAACCAACAGTATGAAGACAGTTATCCAACTATATGATTCATTATTTCAAATTCGAAAGCTGGAATCCACAACAGTTGACTCAGATAAATGTGACCTTCTTCAAGGCCCTCACTATGGTTACTTTATTTAGTGTTTATTCAAAGATGATACACCCAAATACCAACAAATACAGATACAAAGAAAATTATAGGTTGTAAAAATAGGTCTTTTTTAAGGACAATGATACTACACATTTAAATCTTTCCTTAACAAATAGATATAGTATAGTTCTTCTATTATCTAGTGCATTAGCTTAGGTTTCAGAGCAGAAATCTGCTGTTTCATGACTCTTCTGTAATTATTTATGACTATAAAAGGACTATAAAAGAAATTATGAAAAGAATATTGCTAGACTCTGCCTATTCCATGCTGATTCGGCCTAGATAAATTTCTTTATCTTATTCCATTTCCTTTTTTCAATCATTATATCCCCCGTTCACAATGGACAACCTCAAAAGACTTATTTTCATGTTACCAACTTCGTCTTGTGAGTATGGGATTTTTATGCCCTGAATTAGAATAAAAAGTTCTGCTTCTTTTATATCAAATATAAATTCAATTGATATTTTTTAAGTGGGTCTCATTGGGGTTTAAGCGTGACGCGGGTTTGCTGATTTTTTGTATGCAGGACAAGTGAAAGTCAAATTATTGTGTCGTGAAAACGGGAAATGAGGTCTAGCGGGACCCGGGAAATGCCAAAAAAATGAGAATTGCTTACGTACATAGTGTAAGCGGGATACAGGAATCTGACAAAACTGTAAGCGGGATCCAGGATCGGAACCCCCCAATGAGACCCCATTTTAAGACTTTTCTAAAAATTATTCAATTATTTTATAATAGTGACTTTTTTCTATCAATTTTGTGACCTTCTGTCCTGAGTGACTTTTTGTCCATTTACTTTCTTCAGTTTACCATTCAGACTTTGTGTGTATCGTCCTCAGGCACTATTTTGACTTATTGACCCATTATAATAAAATGAAGTATAATTTCCTGTATCAATATTGTGCTATTGTTATCAAGTCAATGGATTTGAATGGCCACTTAATATGGTGATATTGCCTCTGGCATTTAATAACAGGTTAATAAAAAATATAAATAGGTCCTGTAATAAACTGTATCCTGTATTTATCAACACTTAGGGAAACATTTGTAATAAAACTGATATCAATATCTAGGGCATTCTATTTTAAAATCAATTTTTGAACTTGATCCAGAAGTCTATTTTTTTCAAAAATGTAAAAATCTAGCTCCAAAGCTTTCTCTCTTCACAGTGATGTCAAAACTCATGTATTGCTTAATTTCTATCGCTTGCCTGAATATAAAGTAATAGTTTATGATAGATGGTTAAAATGTTAAATGTTTTTTTCTTCTTCATGAAATGAGATTTTTTTTCATAAATTTTTATCGTTGTGATGATTATAGTTTTGGTAAAAGAATAAGAAAATAATGATACCATACACAGAAAGTGAAGTAAGAATGGGTGAATGCACAGCTAATTATCTGAATACAATATTGGAAGATAATTAGATAATTCTACATAAAAATATAACTGCTACAGATGTATTGAGGTAATGATTAAGGGATCTTTTCACCTCTACTTTATGTCAGGGTTTACATATGATGCATGCATTTCTGTTCATCAAGAAAACAAACCAATTCCAACCTAATCATACCTTTACTACTGCCTAAGATAGAGCATGTATAAATAAAAGAGAAAATCTGTACATTTGATGTCTTTTTTGTATAGTTAAAATGTCCAATAACTCACATTTTGAAATGGCATTTGCTAATTGATGTACATGTAAGAATGAGCAAGGATTGATTCAGGCATCCTTTAAGGTGTGACTGTTGATTCTATGTTCATGAAATCTTTTTTTAGTTTCAATGTTCATGAAATCACCTCAAAGACATTATATGGTAGGTAGCATGTTTGTGTACATTCAAATTATGTACAAAGGTTTGATTCAGAAAACATGTATGGACGATCAGACTAAATTTTTGGTTTTACAAATAAAGGGATATAACTCAATATCTTTGTGCTACAACAAATCAGACTTTTGTAAACTTTGCTTTTACAGACAATGGGAGATAACTCACAATTTTTTTCCATTACAATAGCAATTTGTTTAGATTCAATTCTCAGGAAATCACATTTTTACATGGTATTTGTATTGAGTGTGTAGGCTATTTCAATTATGTACAAGCATGTGCAAGGGTTGACAGAGACACACTCAAGATAAGAATGAATTTTGGGTTTTACAGACGAAGGGAGGTAACTTAACATGTTTTTCACTACAAAAACAATACAGTGCAAGACCAAACATTACTAGACTAGCTTTCCACACGTTTATATACCTCCATATAAGTTTCCCACAGTGCATTCTATTAAAGTCATCAAATATTGGTCAATTGATATTACATATTTGCTTATTTGACAAAAAGTAGATAAATATGTTCTAATTCAGAAAACACTGAGTTTAAGGTTTGTGTTAATATTAAGTGTTTATATTGTATTATTCAAGGTTTCATTAGAAAACAGATCAAAATAGTAAAAAAGAAAGATATGTTTTAATTGGATATAAATCAAATGTAGTGGCATTCCACTTAATTGTATACTATAATATACCCAAATAACCCTAAGAAGGAATATAACTTAAAATGTTACCCTGCAGATAACTTAAAATGTTACCCTGCAGATAACTTAAAATGTTACCCTGCAGATAACTTAAAATGTTACCCTGCAGATAACTTAAAATGTTACACTAGGGAGGCAAATAACTTTAAATGTAACCTAAAAAGGCTGTTAACTTATTCCCAGCTTCAATAAAAGTATTTTTCAAATTAGACTTTGAACATTTGATCTGTTTAGTAGTTAGAAGTATCACAGCACACTATGATTATAATTGGTGAAAAAGTTAGAGTTGGTGTGTTTTACTGTTTTATTGTTTTACACGCTATGTATAGTACCTTAGGGTCCCACTAAAATAAAATATATAGTTGAAATTAAGTTGTCCATTAATTTTCATTAAGTTACTTCCCATAAAAGCCACACCAATTTATAGTCCAATGATTGGTAATAGGTAATGTTAATTCAGTAATATTACTTTCTTGATTTAATATTTTAAACTAAAAACTAAAATTTAATGTCATATCAGAAATGGATTAATCATCTTTTTGAAACTACTTGTCGAAACAAAATGGTGAAAAAAACTTGAAGAACAATATATTGATGTGGCCAAATTTGGACTTTATTAAAGTCTTTATATATAACCAGCTAGCATCTTAACAAATATATATTTTCTTAAGCTTTGTGATAAAGCATTTAATTAACAAGACCATTAATTTAATATATTGGTCTGTTTAATGATATATTTACTATATGTTTGATATTGCTGGTAAAAATCTACAACTAACCTTTAGTTCATCAATGTTTTGTTTTGTAGCACCTTGTGGATTGCTGAACTTTGCCATTAACTTTGAACTGTCATCTAGCCAATCACAGAGACTCTTCCAAGCATCATAAAACTAAAAGTAAATTGAAAATTTCTAAACATGACCATCAATTCAACTGCATTTCCAATGCAAGGAATACAAAAAATAAATCTTCACTTGTAATTTCTGATTTTTTTGGGACCTACCAAGTAAATTATAGAACCCTTGTAGGAAAAATGTGCTTATTTATAAAAATCAAGCAATTTTAAACATCTAAATCTTTTCAAAATCAGTACTTAAATATATATGATTGGTAAATTTGATTCTCAAAACAATCTGGATAGAAGAAGGGGTAGACAGGAGGGATTCCCATTTCCATACTCCCTGCCCAGTCCTACTCAACATCCCCTTACTCTTTATTCCTTCCCCTCATACTCCAGCTTTAACAAAAGTATTTTCCAAAAATATCCCTATTTTTAGCCCCCCCCCCCCTCTCCACCAGTATTGGTTCACATCCGCAGGCTCTAGATTACCTCCCCTCTGACTCCCACATCCAGTACCCTCATTCCCATAACCCTGTTTACCCATCATCACAATGGACTTACCCTCTTATCTTCTCTGTAAGCTTGTTGGAGCAGACGTCCTCTCTCATCAGTTCGTCTCAGCAGTTTCTTCCATCGTAATCGTATACCAATCAAAAGATTCTTTATATAAATGGTGTCCTGTTTCCTCCCAAAGTATTTCAAATAACTTCCTGTACGGTCCAGTGACATCATTTTCTCCGATTGCTGCTCCAATTCAGCTCGTAATTTCTGGAATGAAAAGAGGGAATAAATAACATTGCATTCAGAACTTTTGGACAAATATGCAAGATAAATTATTACGATTACAGTGCTGGATACAAATACAAATGGTATCAGAATATAGAATAAAAGTTTTTATTTTTGAAAACCTATATAACTTTGCAAATCTGCCCAATAATTAATCAATGAAAATAGTTTTAATTTAAAATAGTTTATATAAAGCATTCTGATCTATCATAGAAATGTAGAAAATGTCAATTTGAAATAGCCATGTGCACTGAAAGTGGAATTAAACATCAACAATCAATCAAACGTTCAGAAATTAATTTCAAACTTAATTAAATAGACCAAAAAGACAAGTTTCATTTAAATCATAATTCTAACCTCATGTTCATCTATCTGAAGTGTGACCTTCTCCACCAGTTTACTGGGATATTTAAATCCTCTCATGGCGACCTCAGCTGTGTTCAACCAATCAGTGAATGATTTCAATGTTCCATGGAATTCATCCACATTCTGCATGTGTTCATTTAGTTTCTCCTGAAAAATAGAAATAATCGTATTAAGTAAGACTAGAAGCAATTCAATTAAAGACTTGATGGTTTAATGTTTCAGAACCTTTTAAATAACTCAACATTCTGCATGTGTTCATTTAGTTTCTCCTGAAAGAATATAAATAATTGTATTAAGTAAGACTAGCAGCAATCCAATTAAAGACTTGATGGTTTAATGTTTCAGAACCTTTTAAATAACAATAGATCAGAACATGCACACCACAAAAACCAGAGAAACAAGCCTATATCTAAACGTTTTTGGAATTCAATTTAAATGATTGGACCTAGTTTTCATTTTATCTTAAATATATACTATAGGGTCATACCAATTTTCGGGCATGGATGAAATAATTTTATTTTTCATCGATACTTCAAACTTTTGAAAAATTCATTCCACTGGTTTTGATGTTGCTTTCACCAGCACCAAATTTTACAAAATAAAACAATAAGACAATACTGGAACAAATAAGTATCAATGGGCGTTTACACAAAATAATACAAACCTTTCTTTTCTCTGCTCTATTTTTAGTATCAGCTGTTCGTTCTTTGAGTTTGCGTAGTTTTTCAGCGATCTGTAATGACTCAGTGGGGTCACATTTACTGATGATATCTTCACCTTTAGCTATTAATGCTGCTATTGGCTCATCTTTGTTCAGGAGGTCTTCTTGGCGTTTCTGAAAACAACAAATCAAAACTTTCTTAGAAAATTACCTTTAGCAGACTCAGCACACCAATCATTGGTTAAAGAGTGCTGACATAGATTGATTTCATCTTTTTCCTTTAAGAAACTATGGACAGTCTGTATGTCTATGGACAGTCTGTATGTCTATGGACAGTCTGTATGTCTATGGACAGTCTGTATGTAAGCTATCAAGGGAGTTTTAAAGTACTAAGATATAAATACAGACCAAAATAATAATCTATTGAAAGAATTTCTAACTTTTGAGAGGTTGAGAAAAAGTCCATTTCTTTTGACAAGGAAATGCCTAACGAACGTCTTTAAAATATTCACACAACCATATATTTTTTCAGTTAAAAAAAAAGATATAAGTCCCATGCCAATACAATGCAGTAGCTGACCTCTTACTATGCAAAGTTTGAAATTTATATTCAAATTCACTATCCTCAGTAATCTTTTTTAAGAATCCAGGAAGTAATGCACTGTAGGTTTTCCTAGTTGTGGAGATTTCAAAATTTAAGTTCTGATACAATATTCAATATTTAAATGTCCTTAACTTACCATGCTTTTGTCATATTCAATCTTAGCTGTCTCAGGGAGTGCTCCTAAAGGTGGAGAAGATTTCAGTTCAGTTTTAAGGTCTGTTACCCATTGTAACATATCATCAACATCACCTAGGTATTTCTTCATCTGAAAAAGAAAAAGAATAAGGTATAACTTCATAGTTGTTACATAAATATTGATATGATCAGTTGTGGTATTTAAAAAACAATGTTATATATTTTTTAAGCTAACAAGAATGTGTCCCAAGTACACAGAGATGCCCCATCTGCAATATCATTTTTATGTTCAATGAACCGTGAAAATGGGGGAAAAATCTCTTATTTGGCATTAAAATTAGAAAGATAATATCATAAGGAACATGTTTACTAAGTTTCAAGTTGATTGGACTTCAACTTCATCAAAAACTACCTCGACCAAATATTTTAACCTGAAGGGGGACGAACGGACGGATGGACAAAGGCACAGACCAGAAAACATAATGCCCATAAATGGGGCATACAAATTTAGTATTTCAAAATACCTGATACAATAATTGATAATCAACTTGATGATAAAATATTTGGTTTTAATCTGAAATTACTAAATTATAAAACAGATGAATCCAAAAAGAAAGTATTTCAAAAAGAACCAATTTATCAACAATACCAGGCTTTTAATTTCTGACACAGGTATTCAAAGTACTAACCTGTCGAAGGTTCTCATGAACTTTGGACTCCTTATCTTTAGCATTAGCCTGAGCTGACCGGAGGAGATCGTTCATGGTGTCTCGTTTCTCCACCAGTATTGGGCTGTCTTCATCTTCTTTCTCTATGATACTATCTACAGCATCACTCAACTGTTTACAAACTCTTTCCTGGAGCTTCAGATCTCTGTTCAACAACTAAAAACAAAAAGTTTCAGGGTCAATACAGATAATCATGCAAGTGCTTGATACCTGTCATTTCTTTTTTTATATTTTATTTTACAGTCTTAGATTTATCTTAAGAAATAAGAATATGGTAAATTCAGATATTTTGAAGTGTATATTTCATCTTGATTGTTTAACAAGTGACAATTTCTAGTTCAAAGAAAAGTGGCAAAAAAACATAATTTTATTGATAATTGAAACGCAAGGTTAAGTAATAGGCCAAACATATAGCATTTGAATCTGCATAAAAAAAAAAAAAAAATATCACAAAAATATTCTGAATTTACTGTCACTTAATGTATTCAGTAGTATTTCATTAAATGTTTTACATCAAAAAAATTAACAACTTCCCAAAAACATACTGACATATACAAAAAGAAAAAGAAACAAAATTCTACAAGATCTAACAAAAATTGCTGAACAGGTTTGATATAATTTACAATCCACAGCCAGATTTTCACCTTTGAAGTCCAAACGAAATTGCGGGTAGTAAGCATATTTTTTTTCTTTAAAAAAGCCAAAAGAAAATAAGGTACCAATAATTTTACCGAAAGGGGATTAACTCTCCCTGGCAAAATATGGGAAAGACTCACCCAACTTTTAAATTTTCTAATTGAAAGCTTAAAATAAAGAATGATAAGTGTATGCTCATAAAAATTTAGAATTATGACATGCCATTCTGATTTGAGTAATATTCCAGTGTGCAATGAACTCATTAAAGCTAGTTAACTGTGCTGTATCCCTTTTAAGCAGTGAAAACTTTATTTGTAAGTTTCCCTCGTCCCGTAAGGTAAACTACACTTTCCAATGATTTTTCTTAGAATGAATTTTATTTGCTGCTAAAATTAAAAATAACTTACAATATTGTAATATATTTAGTAAAAAGCAAAAATTTGTTAAGCCAATTGTTTGTAAAAGTAGTTTGTCAGAAAATAAAAATTGAATTTCTTCTAAGTTTGTCAGCAAAAACAAAATTTACCATAATTTTGAAATTTAATTTGTTAACCTGCCTAAAATTCAGTCAGTGCTAGTAAATGTTGATTTCTGTTTGATTGATAGATGATGGTTAATACCACACCAGCACACACAATGCAACACATATGACTGAAACAGTGCTGTTCTGATTTTAACTTTTTTATGGATACCTTAGTAACATATACACTGTTTATATCTTCCATCTGAGGCTAAATTTTGAATAAAACATTGGCATAATTTGAGAAATTTAAGTCTTAAAAAGCTGAAATTCTGAAGTTACATAAGTTAATATGTTAAATGAAAAAAAAACTTTTAGCATCATGCATATGTTAATTCTATAACAATGAACATGATTAATTCATGCTTAATAACAGGAACAAATACTTTTAAGATTACAACATAGTGTCTAATGAAGTAGATTAGAGAATAAACTAGACAACATGTTTTGTGACATTTTAACCAACACCTTGATCACAAGTTTATACCTGTACTAATTTTAACTTAGCTTCCATCCATTGGACATCACTGTCCTTGATGTTATTATGTTTCATTTCCTGTTTTAAATTGGCAAAAAAGTCAGATAACAGTATTTTAGGTTTTTTATCTATTCAAAATTTATCTTTTCTTATACACCCTTGGATTTCAAATATTTGACTTTGTGCGTTCCTGGTTTAGAAATCTGGAAAAAAGCTTCCGATTGCAATTTACAAAGGTGTTGCTACCATTTTTCTCCTCCTTTGTTAATTCAATTTTTTTTAAATCTTCTTAAGAAATATAACATATAGTAGTCTCTTATTGTCTCTCAAATTCAGTGGACTTAATATTACGCATGAGTTTAAATATTTTCTGACCATCTGATTTCAATAGTCTATAATTCATATAAATTCTATCTTTTTGAGTTGAATTTATGCTGAACTGAAATGCTCATCCTCAACTTTGATAAAAGAGAAACACTGTAGAATTACCTGTAGTTTTTTCATGTGTGTTTCCAGTGTCTTAGGGTCACCAACAAACTCGTCAAAGTTATCCAGATCTTCCTGAGCTTGTTCCAGAGATTTAATGGCGCTATCCATTCCGGACTCAACCTCCCCTAACTTCATCTGCATCTGGTTTATTCTATTCTGAAAATATAAAAAAAAAGTATGAAAATGTGTAAACATTTGCTCTTGTGGATAGCCAACACATGTTAACTTTATTTCTTGTGGATAGCTGCACACACATGTTAACATTAACCGTGATTGAATTTTTTGATTTTATTTTAATCATTGCATCTATTTATAAATTTGCTAAATTTAACCACTACTAAAAATTACCCCCTTTCAATTTAATAAAACTGCTGCAGAATGTCCACAAACTAGGGATTTATTTATTTCCTTGGGTACAAAATGTTATTTTTTACTCATTCATACCTCTCTTTCTGAGATTCCTTTTAGAACTTCCTTCCATTTTGTATTAATGTCCTCCACAGGTTTATGGAGCACCTCTGCTGCCACAGGTGACATTTCTTTCAGAGCTCCAAGCTCCTGGTTCAATTGCTGGAGTTCTGCTACATGGGGGTGGACTTGAGATTTGTAAAACTGGAAAGAAAATCATAAATTTTATTTTTGATCTTTTTAAGGTCGAAGCTTCCGAAAAAAATATGCTCAATGTGAAAAGATGAGGTTTAGTTAGTCTGTCAATGAGTTTCTGATTAATAGCTTATATGTATTATACAACAGAGAACATTCAAAATTCAATATCACTGACTAAAGGGAACTCAGTATCTTCTTAGTAGTAGCAAAAAAATTATAAAAAAATGAAAGACTTATCCTATGTTTTGGCATTTCCTATCTTCGAGCTATATCTACAAACTTAATTAGGAATCATTTCCTTTTTTTCAAGATCTGATTCTTAAAACTTAGCTTCTCGTAGTGTTAAAAATTACAAAGAAACAATATGAAGTATATGTCTAGAAACGTGTTTCAGGCATAATATAATTAGCATTATGCATGCAAACTAATTTAAATTAAATATAAAATGACGAAGCGAGAACTGAAAAGTAAGCAATGATTGCCTAATAAAGTGAAGTGAGACATGCATGCTAGTTTAGCACACAGGACTTCGGTAAAAACACTGATAGATCAATCTGACATTTCTCTAAATAAATGGATCTTAAAATTACTGGTAAAAAATTACAGACTTTTTCAAACCCATAAAAATTGAACTGAAGTTGTAGCCTTCAAAAATATATAATCATAAATGAATATTGAAGTATGATTATGAAATATTAATGTTATAATGTTAGAATGGTACAGGAATTAAAAATATATAAAAGGGGGAGGGTAAAACAATAAAAATGTAAAACCACTAATCTATAGCTAACACATCATTAGAACAGAGAACATGTCATACTGTGTTGTGGAACAAAAACTCAAAAAACATATTTAAAAAAGTATTTTAAAGTAGATTTTCTTCTATTAAAATACATTGGGTCTAAAACTTTTATTTTTTTGTATGTGAGATCATCCCAGCCAAGAAAACATACATTGTCAAGTGAATAATACTTTTTAACAGAGTGGCTCTTCCAAACAGCAGTATAATTCAATGTCGAGTGGCAAAACTTAATATGAGAAATCTTTATGTACAAGCTATATTTGAAAAACGACATACAATTCTCGATGCTAACATAAACAAAATTCATAAAAAATAAAATCTGTTTTCCTCTTGTAATATATGTTCAAGCTATGTAAGAAGCCGCCATGCATTCTCATACTGAAACGAAATCTTAAAATTGGGTTTACTGCATCAAAAAGTATGAAAATTTATAAATAAAACAAGATATATATACTGTTTTCTTTCTACACTCACTATTCAATTCAAACAGAGAAAAATAACAAACTTATGACAAAATAAACATGGTAACTTTTCAAACTTAGCAGAAGATTCTTTTTGATGCAGCATCATAAACAAATCTGACACTAATAAAAGGGGGGTGCTACACACTGTGACATTCTAAGAGATACAAACCCCTTGTGATTCATTATACATGTAGCCAGCAAAATCCTGTAAACGCAATCAAACTATCATAGAAAATAAAAAAAATTAAGTAAAAATTTGTTTTTGAACCTGTTGAGATGAAATTTTAAGTTCAAAAATGAAACACTATTATTCACAACATATTTTGCAATAAAAATATTATCTAAGCATGTATCAAGCTTTAGGATTTTGTTAAAAGGAAGGATTGTTGAGTAAAACTTTTGTCATTGATTAATTTATCATTAAAATTAGCTCAAATTGCAGGTATTTTTGTTAAAATTATCTAAATTTGGTAATCTTTTTTTTTAAACAATGCATTTCCTAACAAAATGGGCTACAGTGGATTCATTCTTTTCATGCGTACCAATTTTCCTGGATTCTGATAAAAAAATTGTTGTTTGTGTGGTTTTCACAAGTTTTAAAAGTATACAAGTTGATAGGAAATATGTATTTTATGGAATATCCAAATTCATGGCTTAGCATTTCCCTTGAAATCCAATAAAATCAGTATCATATGAATAATAATGAATCCAAAGTATCAATTAAAAAAGGAAAAAGGATCACTCAATTTTAGAAAAAGCTCAAAATGCAGATTAATCAACGTTTTACAAAGTTTGAGGACATTTTTTCCTTCAGGTAATCTCCCTTTACCTTGATCTCCTCCATTTGTTTACATAATGTTTCTGGATTAGTAGAGACAGGCTTCATGTTTGCTAGCTTGTGTTCTGACAGTGGCAGCCACGAGTTAATTGACTAAAATGGAGAAAATGAAAAAAAATCAGATCTTTTAAATAATATGCACTATAGTTGTTAATTTCACATCAATCTTTGTAGTTAATTTCTGTGTCATGTGGTATTGTTCTTGTGAAGAGTTGTCTCATTGGTAATCATACCCCATTTGAAAATTTTATGGTTATGATAAAGCTAAATCAAAATGTTTGCTGTTTCCTATTTTCTTTCTAATTCTTACATGTGTTATGCTCTGAATAATTCTTTTAAAAATTCACTTGTCAGTTTGGATTTTATGTAATATTAATATTTTTTTTCTCACTTTTTTCATGGACCTTGGAAAAATTAGTTGGTTGACAAGTAGCCTTTTCTATCACAAACTCCTGAAAAGTAATGAATTTATGTGCGGTATGTGGAAGGTATTTGAAAGATTGCGCATTAATTTTATAAGGGAGAATTTGTATAAGTTGTATACTATTGCCGTTAACCGGTTTGGCGGTCAGTATAAAAGTAAATTGCACGGGTTTATAGTTATCGAGGACTGGGTAGTGACCACATACGCGCACGTCATATATATATAGGTAGAAGTTTATTTTCATTTTTTTTTTTTTTTTTTTTTTTTTTGTATACAAAATATTTGTATTCAAGTTTTATGTAGAACAGTATTTAAATGTGTTGTATTTATTTTGTAGATTATTTTGTTGCAGAACATATTGTCCAAGATACTGACATCTTGTGTTTTTGATGGGACTTTTATTATTTTAGTTTGATAGACTAAACATGCAGATCAGAAACATTTTGTATAAGAAATAAAATTTTAGAGGTGGTCACTGCGCCATTCAGTATCCAAACTTGTGTTTGTTTTATTGACTTTAGAAAGTAAAGGCTAATGTTGAAGTGTAAATAATTGGATGTGCTCAGTTATTTACACATATGTTCAAAATAGATGGAGCATTTTAGCACATAAATACTTTATGTTTGGTTAAACAACGTGCATTAAAACATAAAAAACCTTACATCTACAAGTTCCTGGAATTTGTCTGTATGGCCGAGAGCAGTCTTCAGATCTTCTTCTCTCTCTCCCGAGTAATATCATGAACATCATCAGCTAGATTATGTAGATCTTCAAGTTGTTTACGAACTTCCACAAGTCCTGGTTCCCCTACCATACCACTTAACTGGTCTCCTGACTGTCTGCACTCTTCTAGTGAGAGGCGAGCTTTACCAAGTTCTTTGCGTAGTTCCTGTAACAAAGGAATCAAAAGTAGCTGCAGAAAAATTAAATCATTTCAATCAGTAAAGTAATACAATTTTTAAATTTTCGTTTCTGTGTAGTTGGATTGCTGTTTCATAGACGTATACCCAACTGTTTCATATTGTAGATGTAGTGTATCATACTGTAGCAGTAGTTATTTTACATTCAATTTAAAAAAAATTATCTATGATTTGAATAGCTTCAAGGTTGTGTACTTATAAATATAAACATTTTCCTTATCATTCGATACTGTTATTTTGTTACCTTTAATTCTTTTTGTTGTTCCTGTACAGTTGGCGAGTCCACCCCTGGAGGTTCTTGAGACAACAAGTTGTCTTTCAGATCTCTAAGATTGGACATTGTTTCAGAACAAAGGTCATGGAATTTTTCTGCCACTTGTAGAGCATCATCCAGTTCTTGATCCCGTCTTTGAGCCTGATCTCTTATTTGATTGTTTAGTGTGGCTATTTCAGTGACTTTCTGTTTCAGATCTTCTTCTATAATTATAAAACAAGAATCAATCCAAAGAATTTAATTTCTCTTTGGTATAACTTATTTTCCAGATTTCAAAACACTTCACTATTTGGAAATCTGTTCCTCTTGAATCAAAAATCTGTCCCGCTTGAACTTTTAATGTCATACAAAAATCCCTTTTCATTGTGGCATCAGCTATTTTCTAATACGTCAAAATTTTATGGGAACTTTTGTGATGTTCTATAATGGCAGACAAATAGCGATAAGGTGTATACATTGATAACTTATTTCAGGTAAAGTTTGACATTTATGTGATATAAATATTCATTTTTTTTTTGTTCAATTCCTGAAAAATAGTTGGTTTACATGTGTTGTTTCTCTTAGCATACACTCCCTTTGTAGTTCAAATGATTGGAAAACTGTTGTTTGACAGATCCAAAATGAGCATACAAGCTACATGTCAACTATATTAAGCTGCAGACCTGATATGCAGTTATCTTGTTTAGTAGTTATGTAGAATTGTAGGATGAAAAATAGATATAGAGAATATCATATGGCTTTTTCAATATCGCATCCGTATCAACCCAAGACACCAATATAATCCCAAGAGCTCTGCTCGAGGGATTATTTTGGTAGAGGGTTGATACGGTGTGTGATATTGAAAAAGCCATATCATATACACTTTATTATATACATATACCTCAAGTAGATGTTTTTTATGTGACATGACGTCATACAGATAAGGAGGTTTGAAATGACGTCATACAGATTAGGGATTTGACAAAGCCTAAATTGCAACAGTGACTCGGTGCAATCGATGACGTGACATCATACAGATTAAAGGTGTGATAAAGCTTTTGCAACCATGCTGATATCGATATCATCACGGGTGGCTGATACAGCACGCTTGCCATTGATTGTATTACACATACAATTTATCACAATTTATCTGTATTTACTACTAAGTATATAATAAATGCTTTTAATACATGTATATATTAGAGTATTGGCAAAAACGAAGTAGGTGTCTAACAGTTCAGTCAGTCCTCACAAGTAATATTACATATGTATGTTTATCGATAATTAATCTTATAAAGTTAAAAGTTTGATATAATACCTTCAGCATCATCCTCCATCCCGGTCATTAACATTTTCTTGGCGTCATCTTCTGCTTTAACAATCATTGGTCGATATCGTTCTAAATCCTCCAATAACAATTTATTCTCTTGCTGGTCGTCCCGAAGTTTATCAGGATTGGCCGGAATTGGGTTAGCTGTAGTCAAATTCCTGTTTATTTGAGATAAATCGTCTAATAAATTATCTAACATTTCTCCCACTTCCTGTGTCATATTAGACTTAGCGTCTATCATGTCTTTAGCTTTTTGGCGTGACAGAGATTTAAGTTTAGCGTAACGATCGTTATGGCTGAGTAGTTTTGTCTGTATTTCACCAGCGTCACTGTCCCCACATAATTCCATCAGTTCTAACCCAGTGGTGTTGAGATCATCAATAAACGGTTTGTGGTCGTCAACTTTCTGTTGTGATCCCTGCAATTATATCAAATTATTTGCTTTACATTTATTTAACAGCATGATTGCAATAACTTAATATAAGTTTATGAATTTTGCAATTAGATAGCATTGAAAGTATATACATGGATATAAGAAGATGTGGTATGAGCGCCAATGAGACAATTCTCCATCTTAATAACAATGTATAAAACTAAACCATTATAGGTCAAGGTAGTGTTGATTCACTAATAATTTTGTAGGTAAAGTTTTTCACTGATAAAGTGATAATTGCAATTTTCTGGATTTTTTTATTTCGTGGATTTGTTCTCTTTATTATTTGCTATGAAAAATATTTTTTTTTTTTAATATTTCTATATAATTAATACTGTTCAATTAAGTTTAAGGTTAAATATTCATGTCATATTTAAATAATTTGTCTTCATATTTCAATACTAAATTCAATACACTACATAATTATACTTATAATTACCTTAATGTTTTCATATTGTTTTTTAATTTGGTCCAAACTTTCCCCTGGTGATGACTGTGCTTTCATATCAGCCTCCATCTCATCTAACCATGACTGTATTTCTGATTGGTTCTCACTAAAGTGTGTAGCCAATGGTAGAGCAGCTTCTAACTGACCTAGGCGTTCAGAACTGAGCTGACAAACAATGTCAGCCTGTGCCCTTATGCTGTCTAATCTTGACTTGATTTCATCTGTTTGGGAATTGGTTGTTTCTCGAAGCATGCGGTTACATTTGTTTATAATTTCTTTTACTGCATTTCTCTTTTGATTGAGGTCATCATTAAAAGACTGAAATAAAAATTATCATTTTACAAGAGGATTAGAGGATAAATAACACTTCAAAAATAATTTAAGGGAGACAACTCAATGTTAGTCAACAGAATTTTTAACTGAAATGTGAAATTAAAACATCTTACAACCATGGATTGGACTCAAAATTCAAAGGAGGCAACTGTTTAATTCAGAAGGATTTTTTTTTATTACAGATTAAACCAGAGATTTTACAATATACATAAAAGAAGGTGGCATTTTGTCTCCAGAAATATTTTTTTCTCAATAAAACTCTTCTGTATTTAAAGATGATAGCATGTCGATTTAGAGTCAGTGCAGTACTCAATGCAATAATCTTCTCCCCTTTTTTCTAAATCTGAAGTTTCTTAAATTTCCTTAGTAAACCAATGACCTGGCCACATCTACACAAATAAGTGCACAATTATGAATTTACAAGCATTTTGTTTAGTTTTTTCAGTCCTACATTGTTTCCAACAAGTATCTACAATTATTTAAGTCATGTCTAGCCCACTTACATGATGATCTTTGAGTTGTACTGTGAGTATTTCTGGGTCTATACTGATGGCTTCTGCTGTGTTGATGTCGTTCTCTGCTTTGTCTAAATACTTCAACATCCCTTCTATTTCAGTTAAAGCCTGCAAATATTGTTAAAATTATACAAATTTACCAGTGTTCCTTAAATTAGTTTGTATTTACATTTCAAAAGGTGTAAAATAATAAATGTGGTATAGTCAAAGTGCCTCTTTGGGCTCACTTTTGTCAGTAACAATCAAAATCAAACATTTGACAGCTAGGGATGTAGAAATACTTCAGTTAACATTTCTTTGAATAAGTAGGATCTATTAGTTCCATATTCTGATCGTACATGTATTAAACTTTTTTTTTTGTGTTAATAAATGCCTCTTAAGTTTATTCAAATTATTGATAACTAAGGTCTATATTCAGATGAAATCAGATTAGCACTTTACGCACCCTTGGCTAATTGCTGCGGACTTTTCCATTGTGAACTTACCTCCAGAGAAACCTGTTGTACAAGATGTTCAGTCAACTCATGCCATTTGGATTCAACCTCTCCCAGACTTTCTTTAACCGCAAACTCATCACAGACCCTATCGTCATCCATGATAGATTTAGCAGCACCCCTTATATTCTCCATGTCTATTTCACGTTCACGTTTCTCATTGTATAAAACATCCACTTTTGCTTTGATAGCTTTTTGATTACTTCCCCTTGATTTATTTTTCAGAAGGTCAATTGATTCGGTCAGCCACCCCTCCATTTGTGATACACCACTATCAAGGTCAGACATCCGACTGGCGATTTCCTCCAAACCTTTTGTGGCAAGTTCGGCTTTCCTTTCAACATCAGTTACCCTGTAGAAACATAAGTCACAATTAACATATTTAAAAGAGTAAATGTCTGAAAGAGATGCAAAACATTACAAAGGGACATTCAAACTCACAAGTCAAAATTTAACTGACAATGCCATGGAAAAAAAAGAAAAAGACCAAAGGTCAAGGACAAACAAACAAACAAAAACTCCAAAGTAAGAATCCTGTAATTTAGTTGTTTTCAGTCTTAATAATTTTTAGCAGATTGTTTGTCTTAAATCAAGATGTTATTTCATGTTGGAATTAATTCATATTGTGTTGAGTTAGGGCTTCTTATATCTGACAATACATCATGGTATTCTTCATTCACATTGTTGAAGGTTATCCACGTTAATAGATAAATGTCTTATTGTCAATCAAACAACATCTCCTAATTTTTATATATCTAAAAAAGCTAAAACTCAATAGTTTTAAATGTGTCAGGACATATGAACCGTTATATTAGATACACAATAGAAAAACAAGGATATAGAGTATCCATCTAAGACACAAAATCAGTTACTGCCGGAACAAAACAAAACCACACACAAAAAGCAAAGGAACAGAGCTTTTATTGTTGTTCTTCCTCTCAAAGTCACAGTACTAGTGAGGCCTTGAACATGGAGCAAAACAAACAACTCTAAACTCACTGCAAGTTTAAGATGGCACTAGCTAAGGCAAGGTTCTCAGCTCTTTTCACAAATATTGATGATTAAAGTTACAATGAAATGATCATGACTAACAAGTATATTTTTGTAACATAAAACGTGAAAAGGGTAGCTGCAGTACATGAAAATACCAAATACACTCTGGTAAATAATAGCATATTTTAACAATCAATTACCCAATTTTTTCAATTTGACTTCAATTCTGAGGGTTAAAATCATTTATTTCTTTAAGAATGTCAATCCATTAATTTGTAGAAATCAATTATTGATTTTTAGTGTTTAATGTCAAACATTCCCAGGTTGTTACGTACTTGTAAATATTTTCAAATTGTATAGTGCTGTGGATTCATTAATATTTGTGGGATATAAATTTCAATAGTTTTTGTTAGTGGAGAATCCATAAATTGAAATATTCATTGAAACTCAAATTATTACACACTATGATATGAGTTTGTTATGAAACCAAGAAATTATAAAGGTACCCTAAAGAATTTAACTACATGTGCAACCAACACAAATAATCGAAACCACATTAATCCTGCTTCCTGAGGGTGCATATTATGAAATGTATTGCCATGGTAGGTGGTGAGACAAAAATACTTTGCTACGGTCCACACCATTCTTACAATAAGGGACAATCATAATTAAACCACTTTCATTTAATCTTGGATCTGCCCGGACATTAATACCCCTTACAGCTGATTCTCTCACCTAAGTCTTGCATTGCTAGGAGTTGAGATTTAATTAACATATCAACATATCAACTTACCTTTCTGAGAGATCAAATATTGCCGTTTCAGCATCTTCAGTCATTGATGTATCAGGAGCCTCAGATAACCTCTCTAGTAAGGCTTTATTACTGTCTATCTCAGCGTTCATCAACTGTTGTTCCTTAAGATGTTGTAATAATTTATCCTTGTCAAGACTTATGGCTCTTCCCTCGTTCAGGAATTGCTCTGTTTCTGATAGCCACTCGGTTAATTCATCTAATCTGTTCATAACGTCATGCTGTTGTGAAACTGCAGAGTCAAATACCTCTTCTTTGAGTGCGATATCTCGCTGCAAACTGTCATGTTTTTCACGACACTCGTCCATTGTATTTCTAACAGTGTCAGCTTTTGACTGCATATTGATACCTTCCAAACCTTTGACTAATTTTTCTCCAGTTTGAGAAAGTTCTTTTAATTTTCTTTCTTGACCAATCAAATCTGCTTTAAGATCTTTCAACATGGCTAAATCCTGAGTATCTCTGTCTGGCATTTTGCCCACTTCCTGTTCGTCAATTTGTGCGACTTTCTTTTCGATCTGAGGATAGACTCCCGATAGTTTGTCACTGAGTTCGTCAAATGCTTTTTTCTGTTTCATTATGGAGGACAATTTTTCCAAATGTTTAGAACACTCCCTAGAAATATCCCTGTACTTAGCCTCCAACGACTCAATCTCATCATCAATGACATCATTGTCATGCTCTTCTCTGATTGGTGGAAGTTGATGTGTTCTCTGTCTGTATGCTTCAGCCTCTTTTTCAAATTCCTAGAAAATAAAAATGTAATGGTTTTATTAATTGTTTCTATAAAAATGTAAGCTGAAGTTTTATTCATGGAAAATAATAATTCCTTCAAGGTAGGTGAATAAATAAAGCAGATCTGGTGTCCATTTTTTAATTCCCTCATACATTACTTTTAGAGGGCATTGCAGACAACAACTATTTGTAGTTTAATTTATAAGCTGAGGGGGTAAAATGGATCATATTAAATATGGATTGATGATTTAAATTCTCTTTGAAATGCAAATATCTTTAAAGAGGGTAGTAAAGGGGGATGCTTGCACGAAAAAAACGTGAAATAAGACATAATTTCACGTTGAACGTAAAATGATTTCTTGAATGAACGTTGCACGAAAAATAAATACTTTTATGTAAACCTTTTGTGACTGAGTCACTGTCTTCCTTTATATATTAACTCTTTGTTTTACTTGATATTCCCGATTTAGTATACACATTTATGATATAATTGGTTTACGGCTTTTAAAAAAGTATTTCTTGACGATCCTTCAAAGTGTTTGAATTTTATTTAAAAAAATACCGAGCACGCAAAATAAGACTTTGAAAATCTCGATGCACGTAAAATTAAATGAGCAGAACACGTTGAACCCGTCTTGCACGACTGAACGTCAAATAAAAAAGTAAAAACACATTGAACGTGAAATAAAAAACGGCGATCACGTTGCACGAAAATAACCCTTTACCACCCTCTTTAAAAAAGGAGACAAGATTAGTATACTAAACATTATATTAATAAACAAATACAAATTTTAATTTTACCATTGTTCAGTACAAACACATATGCTTTCAATACAATTCTGATTTATGATAGTGGATTTGGTGTAAAAGAAATTGTTGCAATATATCTTGGATCATGTCACGTCGCGTCAAGTTGACTTGTTTCTTTAAATTTTGAAAAAAAAGACCAAGAAAAAAATATGTAAAAGATTACTGAAATTATATATCAACACTGACATATGTAAAGAAAGTTACAAAAATTTCATGCCTTATTACACTCTGTCCACATTTTTAATACCTTGAAATTAAGGTAAAAAAATATTTCACTACAGCTTGTAATATTAACAGTCAATAGTTGGTTCTTTTGAAGTTGAGACCACAAAGCCTGTCTTATAGTAAACCATTATAAATCATTAAAGTTAATTTCCACATTTTAATTTAATTTCTTTATTAAATCTTTTATTACGTTTATCATGTATAAGACTTTAAATTATCCTAGGGCAAGGATATAATCATATTACTATTAATTTATCCATTCACATGAATAGTTTCTTAAGATCTCAATGCAGTAAGTTTTACAGAACAATTAAAATATATGCTTGATACTGTTTTACAGCTAAGTTATTGACAAATTTTACTGCAGCCTTGAATGCAAGATTATATAAATTTTATTAGACCCCAATTATAAAATTGATCAGAGAACAGACAGAAAATATATAGTCGTTTGTTTAGGGGCCAGCTGAAGGACGCCTCCAGGTGCGAGAATTTCTTGTTGCATTGAAGACCTGTTGGTGACCTTCTGCTGTTGTCTGCTCTATGGTCGGGTTGTTGTCTCTTTGGCACATTCCCCATTTCCATTCTCAATTTCATTGTCTTAATCTTGATACTTGATATTCTATCATAAGCAAAATGTCTTCAAAATGTCTTAATTCTAAATACATGTAGTCTAGCAGACCAGCTTTAACAGCTTTAATCCTAACAAAATATAAGAGGATGTGGTATGATTTCCCATGAAAAGACAGACTATCAACCAGACTCAAAGGACAAGGATGTAAACATAAGTATCACTGTTTGGGTTTCAACAATGAGCAAACCCCATACTATATAGTAAGCTATAAAAACCCTAGAAGAGGAATTCAATACTTCAAAATAACATATTAGACTTCTGCAGTAACTACCAAGTTGTGAATGTACACATGTGATTATATTAATAGATTACAAAAGATAGTAGCTCTTCCAGTCCTTGTGATGTTTCTGATAATTTTTCCTATATAATTTCTGCAAATAATTGAAAGCAATCAATCACTACTAATAATGCAAATGACGAGTCCATCTTACAAATATTACGTACTTTTACAGAGAAAGCATATTTATCCTGATGTGGACAAACACATAGATCAGGAAGGTCCTCCTCCAAATGTTCAAACTTTCTATATTTTCTGCTTATCACAATATCTGGACAGGGATCCAAATCAGTTATTTTACCCTTAGTAGAATATCTTACAGAAAGTTTGGCATTGTTTAAAGATTTATTCTCCACATAATTATTTTTGTAAATTGAAAATTTCCAACTTTTTGTTGCTTGTTTCTCTGCTATCACATATTTATGAGAATTTTCTTTGAAATTTGCAATACATTGCTTAACCCCTGAGATCTCAAGCTTTTTTAAATGTTCTATCTTTTCTGGAACAACTGGTAACGTCTCCTCCTCAAGTTCTTTGCAAATTTCAGCCAAAACTTCAAAAGTGTAAGGAATATCTTGTCTTTCTATTTCCGTAGATGAACATTTCATTTTTACAGTTTTATTTCCCAATTCATTTGCATTTAAAGTGCACTGTGTTTCATTTTCAACTGACTTCATTTCAACTGTTTCATTTCCAACCATCCATGAACTAAAGTCTCCCTTTTCATGTCCAGATACATTATTATCTGCCTTGCCTAGTCTAAATTCTTTGTTGTCTCCCCTAACTTGTACAGGTTCATTTTTCAAATTGAACTTTTTGTCTGTTTGCTGATGATTTTCACATGAATCACATTTTAAAGAACATTCAGAGGAAGATTTATCACAATTCAATACATCATTACATACTAAATTGTCATTGTCCTCATTTTCATAATAAAGGAAATTTGAATTTTGGTCCGAACTACTAGTTTGAAGTCCACAAGTGTCCTGATCAAAAGATTGATTTTCATGTAGCTGAACTTTTGTTAATCCCATTCCATAACATGAATGATTAACTGAAGAGTGCATTTTATTGACTTCTTCTTTTACATTTAATGTGCCATTTTCTAAACTCATTGGTTCACTTCCAACAAAATCCCTTTTATCGGTATCAAAGTGTTTCTCATTATTTTGCTGATTTTCAGCTATTTCGGTCTTATCTAAATTCCCATTTTCAATATCAATTTGTGATTTATCAATCAATTCATTTTTATCAAGTCCTCCACTGTCTGTATTTATTAGAGAAACATTTAATCCGTTAACTTTACCGATTTCAATCCCACACGAACTTCGAAAGCACATTTCTCCATCATCTTTATCATCCATGTTTACTGAAATTTTATTTTCAATTTTTTACACCTTTTTAACCTTTTACTTAACCTAACTATTGTCCGTTATGCAACCTTTCAATGAATCCATTGTTTTCTCCTTTTTAACCTTTTACTTATAACTATGGTTCGTAATGCAAGCTATCGATGGATTAAAACATTGTAATGACCAAGTGTCTGGAGATTTAAAGCTTTAAAACACCTGTAACATGTACCCGATATTAAACATTATGACGGTAAATTTCACTAAAATGAGGCTCAATACGAGAACGATTTGGAATATTGTTTTTCCTCACGTCATATAACCATATCCTCCAACATTTATGAAACTTTGTTTTAATCTAGCAAAACTCAAAATTGAAATTAGAAATTATCTTGTTTTTGAGCTTGATATGTTTTAAACTTAATAATTTTTCCTTTTAACAGATCATGCTGATCAAATTTCAAAACATTTCATAAAGTTAAATCCTTTTCAATGAACTATAACCTTGTCTATTTATTACTATCCGTCCATGTCTTTTCTTCAATTATTCCAATACTTTTCCTGCCATATAATACCCCATTAACTCACATTTGATCTTCAAATTATCTCATTAAATTTCTGACCTTGACCTTCACGCTTTTGTACTTATGCAACAGTTCCTATTAAATGTATTTGCACAAATCATTCTATTTCCTTCTTATATTCTAATTTCTGGACATTATAATCATATATGAAGTTACATTGCCAAAAAAAAAATCACTAAATGGTCACTTTCATATTAAATAATGATTGACATAGGAAAATGGTCACTGCGGACACCTATACTTATATATGAGTTTATAAAACTGAATTCCCATTTTAATCCCTATTTATTATTGATCTAAATAGATCGTCCTCCCCTGGGTGGAACTATTGATAAAAGTAGTAATTAATCCACTACATAAATATTTTGATCTGAACATTGAAATTTTAATCCACATCCACAATACAGATCTGTATCACATATTGAAAATCCATCAATCAAAATAAATGCACGATTTTGTACTGTGAGCTAGGTACTTTTGGAAACCTTTTGAAAGAAAATGTTTCTGCGTCAACATACCCCCAGTACTTGATAACCATAAAATGTTTTTTGTGATAATGCTCCAGTAGGTTTAATGTATGCCTAGCTTGCAGGAAAATCCATATTACTTGTTGTATATAGACAATTAAAACGTTATAATTGTAGTACCATTTTCTATGCAAAAATCCTTTTAAATATATTATTTAACAGCCATAATAATATTCCATAACCGTGCAGATAATGTTCATCTTACAATAGTAGGCTTCAGGTGTAATGCTAATTGATATTATTTTTCAATTTCCATATCTTCTAGAAGTACAAACATAATTCAAATTGTCCTCAAAATTCCAAGATTGCTGGGTTTTTTTAACATCAACTTTAAATCAATATAAATGTCCTCACAGAACTTTGTTTATAAGGATGTTTTATGGACATTTCCTTTAATCCAATGCTTCATCTAACAATTCATTCACCAGTTATGAAAGATATATAAACATCAAGAATCAAGAAATTCAATATTTTTACCTAGCATAATGACTACATAGGTAATTCAACCATTTGATAGTTATTGATCATTTAGAATTAAAATTTATGAAGTAATTTAATCAATCTATATTTAAAATTTAAATATCTGAAAGTTTTCCAAAAAATTTGTTTACACTGCGATGATATTTAATTTTGACAGTAGGAATTCGGAAATGAAATGAAAATAAAAGTTTAGCTGCGAAATTAACTCAGTTTGCACGAAAACACCATTTGAATGTAATTTAACTGTTGACTTAATTTTTGTTATAGGTTAAAAGAAGTTTATATTAATAAAAATATTTACTGTTATGTCAACATTCACCGGGGTTATTTATTCATGGATAAACTAAACATTAATGAGAATTTAAAGAGAGTATTTTTAGGTAACTCTTATTCAAATCTTTCAAAGAACATTGTCCTCTTTTTATATACCTATTTCCATTCATATGAAAGTACAGTACATATCTTTTAATAGAAAATTCATATATGTGAGTCACTGTGACCTACTTATGTTTATAGCACTGGAAAATAATCATCTTCAAAGAAAGTTGGAAGAAATTGGGAGAGTTAAAATTCTATTCAACATGATACATAAGTCAGATAAATACAGAATTTGAATATATTCCCAATATTACGCAGAGCCAAATAATTGAAAATTAGAATTTAAACTATTGAGGGTGAAGAAATATCCAGAGTTAAGCATGTTAAGTGTGGCATCAAATTTGCAATGAACGTAATTACAAGTTAATTTCAAGAGGATAGCTGAAGTTCACCTCTGGGTGCAGGATTCTCTTACTGCATTGAAGAACCATTGGTGGCCTTTTGTTGTTTTCTGCTCTTTGGTTAGGTTATTGTCTCTTTGACACATGCCTTGTTTCCATTCTCTATTCTATATGTTACACTGCCCATGACCACCAAAGGGTAAAGATTTTTAAAACTATAGATGCACTGAGTTTGCACCATTTCAAATAATTTAAAACATGTATATATATATAAACCTTGTACAGCTTTAACATTAATATTATTAAATCATCGAAATATCAAATTTAAGATGAATTTTAAAAGTTTGAGATTTGATCAAGTGGTACTCAAATTATTTAAATTCTGAATACATTTCAGCCTTACTAAAGTATTATAATATTTCATTAGCTACTTCATAAATATTTAGTGGGTTCTAGCACAGAGTTGTCCATACCAGTGTAACGCAGGAATTGAAATATCATAATCTGACAGACGGTCTACTAATTTTGTAAAAAGTGGGTGTGGCACCAAAGTTTTCAAATATTAAATTTTAGCAAATGATGGTTTATAAACACAATTTGATACAGATTTGATTCAGTAATTATTTTATAGGGTGTGGATTTCCAATTGCAATTGTGATTCAACGAATTTCAATGATCTAAACATAATTTTACTCTCGTTCAATGAATGCAACCTGTTTAAAAAGCCTTACTTTTTGTGTTGTTTTTTAGAGGGATGCATGCAGGCTAGTCGAATTACAGTGAATCACAATTACAAGAGGAAACTCACACCCTTTTATTGAATCCAAACGGTATCAAATACTGAATATAAACCCTCATTTGTTTAAACATAAGATTCAAATTACAGAAAATGAAAGCTTTCATATTTTTTTAAAGATTTGAAATTCAAATTACAGAAAATCAAAGCTTTCATATTTTTTTATGTTGATGACTGCCACATTCCTTTGAGTTATATATTTTGAGATTATTATCTATTTAGGGCGGGATGTAAACTTTACTACAATAAAACCTTTTATGTATTAACAATGATCACGACATCATTTTTAACTTCATCTAGACATTTATGTTTGTATATTTAATCAGGTAACTTTCAAAAAGAAAATGAACCCAGATTCACATCAATAATATTTGTAGTTTGAAGAAATAACAAATCTATTTAAGGAATGACTGTAACATTTTTTTTGTCTATGAAGAAATAACATAAAAAAAATTGGTGCAGTTTTCTGATTTTAACCCATGAAAAACTAAAGTTTAAAATATACATAAAATTGAGAATGGAAATGGGGAATGTGTCAAAGAGACAACAACCCGCCCATAGAAAAAACAACAGCAAAAGGTCACCAACAGGTCTTCAATGTAGCTAGAAATTTCCGCACCTGGAGGCGTCCTTCAGCTGGTGTATATTTCGATTTATTAAAGATACATCAACGATGATTATTCTGTCATCATAAGTGTTTTATAACTCTCCAATAATCAGAGACTAAACAATTCCTTGTTCAAACTTTTACTTTTACCGCACTGTACTATTATTTCCCAAATTTTCTCATTGTACCCATTCCTTTCTACCCTCTATAGATTGCACCCAGTGGAGTATTGAAGTGTTCTCAAGTTTGTTTGTTCACATTTGTTGTTTTGTTTACTAAGAATAACAAATAATGGAGATAAGGACTCACAATGTTTACTAACATCTGAATGTTACAATATTTAAAGGGAGATAACTCTTGATTATTTAACACTCAGAGGTAGTGGTCATTTTGTACACTAATACAATTTAAAGTTAAAACTTGATACTTCAATTTTTTTTTTATACATTTACTAAATATTTTAAAACAAACATAAAGACAAACAAAAGAACAAAGAGACATTTTGGCCTTAGTTAACCTGCTATCATGTTCATAATTTAACTTTCCAGAAAAGGACTACTGGTACTTCCATATTTTATGAAACAATGATTCTCTTTCCAAATCTTAAATAGACGTGTTTTATTTTTTTAACTGTCTGAAGGTGGTAACCGTAAGATGAATGGCGACAAGCAATATCCTAATGATGGGAAGTCCTTGAATTTCCCCCCTCTTTTCAATCAATGACTAATGCCTATTCTTGCAACAACTTTTTAAAGACTTAAAAGAACTAACTACTTATACTAATACCCAGACATATACCTTGAGACTTACAATATCAAAAGAATTAGTACTTGGTTTATATGGAGCTGTAATTGGCTTTATGATTACAAAACATTTTGCCAAAATAATAACTGTACTATTTAAGTATTTAATCGTACATATTATTTTTTAAAGGATAATTATAGACAGCAGTGTATTGGACTGTTTAATCGATAGGTCAAATTTTATTTTAATACACTAGAAGTTTAATTCATTTTAAAAAATTTGAATCAAGTTTCAAAATAATGTATAATGCCAATGATATATGCACATACAAGTTTACACCTTCTATAAAGGCTTCCAATACAAATGCATTTTACATAACAAAATAGAGTAGGTTAATAAATTACTCAGGGGAGGCAAAGATAAACTATAACACATTCCACTTAAAAAATTACCCATAGTAAAAAATACTAATTCTGTGATGGTCCTTGCAAGCTAGACAAAAATAACGAGATGTGCATGGGAGACAACTCTCCATCAGAGACCAAATGATGAAGAAGTAAGCATCTTAAGATTGCTGTACAACCTTCAATAATGAGCAAAACCAATACTTCACTACAAACTATGAAATGCCCAGAAATGACAAAATAAATGCAAAACAATTTTAAAAGAAAATCAAATGCCAAATTCATGTACAAAACAATAAACCAGTGGCAGATCCAGAACTTTTCCTAAGGGGGGTGGGTTGACTGACCTAAGGGGGGAGGGGCTGGATCTGCCTATGTAAATAAGAAATGAAAGACCACCATTGAATTACAGCTTATTTACAGGATCTTGACTTGGGACAGAAACATACAAAATGTGGCCTGTTATACATTTTATTTATTGATATTTTGTAGTTAAGACAAAACAGGATTATGGTTGAACCCAGGTCAGAGCAATAAGAAACATCTATCTGCTTTTTTTATCAGAATGTTATTACGATTTTAAACTTAGTAATTAAAAACTTAATTGATTTTTCTGCTTCATTAATCCCTATGATAAAGGTATATTATTGATGGAAAGTTATAAACTTACAATAAAACTCTTATTTAGTTAATGGAAAGTGTTAAAAAAATAATAAAATACATTACATCAAGAAAATCAAAGAGCAGAATGCTCTGAGGGATACGATTGCCATAGTTTTCATTGACACATGTATAGCAGTTCTGCCAAATTTTCATTAAACTAATGCATGAGATTTGGCCAAAATTCAAAAGATCAAAGAGGAAAGAAATAGATCCAAGAATACTGTTGCAAAAAAAGCATGAACATGCGCGAGTCTCAAGCATTTTTGGCCGGTAACCCTGGTACAGCTGGATAGTATTATTCTCTAAACTAATTCAACTGCACATGCAAAATGTAACAATCTGAATAGTCACTCAACTTAAAGAATAGCCAATCCCCGTTACAAGTGTATGAGCCATGTACTTATTGTGTTTTATCGAATTATAGTTATCCTGTACCATTGTAAACTCGTACCATTAAAAAAAAAACCAAACTCGTACCATTGCTAACTCGTACCAACTTATTTAAATGCATTCAAATGGTGTTAAATGATGAATATACATGATATACGTTACTTTCACCCAATACCTCTTAAGTCTGTAAAATGTATATAATTTGAAAGTACAATGACCAATTTGTAGCTTATGTTCCTTGTATATTGGATAGAAAATACTGTGGCAGATGTAGATAATTAAGGTATATACAGTTTCACCCGAAGAAAATTATTCATGAATAATAAATCTTAGCAGTTAGTCAAAATGATTGCCAAAATTATTTTTACTGTCTATAAATAAATGTAACAATGAAATTTAACTGATTCCTGTTAAGGGGTCCGCATTTTCCCCGCAAAAAAAGCACATGGCTTTCAACAATTGTAAACATAGCATTCAATTTGTGATCATGGATTACAGCTTTAATTAACTTAAATTGGATATATACATATTCAACATGTTCAATTTTAATAAGGTACAGTTAAAGCAATGTTTTAACTTTCCTCTGGATTAAGTTCTACAGTGACGGATCCAGAACTTTTCCTAAGGGGGAGCCCGCTGACTGACCTAAGAGGGGCCCCGCTCCAGTCATGCTTCAATGATTCCCTTTATTATCAACCAAATTTTTTCCACAAAAAAAGGGGGGGGGGGGCTGGATCCGCCTATGTTCTAGTTTGAAAGATCAGTTAAAACATTAATGCTTTAAAACATTCTTTATTTTTGTCTAAGTTTTCATTTAACTCCTGTGTAAAATTCAAGTAATTCAACTTTATTTCTATTAAGTTTACAAACAGAAACCCATAAAACATCATATTTTTTATATATTTTTCTGAATGTTACGACTTCCCAGTAGTACAAGTTAACTTTTTTGGTTCCAATGCCGTGGTACGAGTTAACTTGCTTCCGTATCTTATCACCGTAATTCTAGGAGGAACCCTAAACTGGACCCCTATCATATTGTGTTCACTTATCGCTACACTGACCTTCGATGCGAAGCTATATATAGAACGGCGGACCAGTTTAGGAGGAACCCCATTTCTTACTCTTTAATTATTGAAGTTCCTTTGGGTCAGAGGGCATGACTCCTTTCCGTACACACTCCTCTGTTTACATTGAGATCGTTCTTAATATAATGCGACGTTTACCGGCATTAACGAGTTAATTCTTCTTGACGAATACTTCGAAAAGGGAGACAACTCGAAACGATAACATGGAAGATTCCATTTCTGCTGAAGGGGTGTTATAGGTAATTTTTACGATGAAACATTTATTTTAATTTAAATTATGCACGTGATTTAAAATTATGCAACAACAATAGCCCTCCATATGCAGACAGACATAGAAAGAATCCCATGAGTTTCAAATTAATCAATGAAGCGGGGAATCACTCAATCTGATACCCCTTGAAATCAGGAAAACTACACGCATGTGGGGTCTCACTAATTAGCGACAAAAAGCGTCAAGAAGCGACAAGAAGAAAAATAATAAGTGACAAAAAGCAACAAGAAGCTTTTAGCGACAAGAATACATTTTGTTATCACATACATTAAAATATTTTTTAGGATTATATTGAAAGATGAAGAAATAAAAAAAATTCGATGAAGAGATTGTGTACTTTTTATTATCATATTGATAGATGTAGAAATTAAACATGTGTAAGAGCAAAGGAAATGTAAACGCTATAAAATGAAAATAAAAACAAAGATTTGTCACCTTCCTTTTGAAGGATTTAATAAAACAAAAACATGAAATATTATTTCCTTCCTAACTGTACAATTAATTCTTCCTGATAGGACCATGTGTAAGAGCAAAGGAAATGTAAACGCTATAAAATGAAAATAAAAACAAAGATTTGTCACCTTCCTTTTGAAGGATTTAATAAAACAAAAACATGAAATATTATTTCCTTCCTAACTGTACAATTAATTTTTCCTGATAGGACCAACATTAGCTGTGGCTTCACTCTAAGGTAATACACAATTAAGAGCAACAAATGAGATTAACTAGGTGTGTGTCCTTTGTTTTAATGCAACAATAACATCCATTAACACCTTCATCAATTACACGCACCAGAATATAAAATTATTGTACCGAATAGTGAACACCTGTTGAAAACTCAAGATTGTCATCAGTTTCCTTTAATCTTCAATCTATATGCATAAACATGATAAATATCGTTAAATGAGACAATACACTAAATAAAATGATGAAAAATATTCACATTTTAATTATCTTTTCCTCTTGTTTGATTTCAGTTCTTAATTTGTATTTCACAATTTGTGTATGAATTTTCTGGACAATTATGCACAAATAATGCATTTTGCAAGTTAATTATATATTGTACAAAAATGGTTTTAAAAACAAATAAAAAGACAAAATATACTTCCTGTGATACCTTATAAAATATCATGTAAATAAATGTAGCAACTGAATTAGATTTACAAGTTTCATTTTTCCCCCTATCAAAATTAACTTTCCTGTCGTTGAAATTGTTTTCTTTTGCATATTTTTTTAATATTTATTTCGAATAAGTAATATAAATAAAAAAATGTTTTCTTGTCGCTAAATAGTTTCTTGTTGCTAATATTATTCTTCTTGTCGTTTCTTGACGCTTTTTGTCTCTACAATTCTTTTTGTCTCTAATTAGTGAGACCACGCATGGACATTAATACATAAACAAACCGCGACTTGCGATTTGGAACAAGAACGTTTATTAAATGATATGATGAATGGTTCTCCATTTCTTTATGAGAGTACAGTATCAAATATCAGTTTCATAACGGTAAAATATAGAAATACTCCACTTCAGTTCTTGTGACAGAAATAGAATTATCGATCGGCTTTCAGAGAACTCTCGCAAGTTATCAAAATTTGGGAATTCCCTCTGACATGTTTCTAAATTTATAAAAACACTAAATATAAATACTGTTTAATTCTGATTTTCCGTATTGTTAAAAACACGCATATAAGTCAAGGAAAATATCATACATGAAGATTATGAGTAAAACATTACAGGAAAGTTGTTTATGTTCAATTGTTTTGCTTGTT
This sequence comes from Mytilus edulis, assembly GCA_019925275.1. Lineage (NCBI taxonomy): Eukaryota > Metazoa > Mollusca > Bivalvia > Mytilida > Mytilidae > Mytilus > Mytilus edulis. The sequence continues at coordinate 82,436,248 of CM034358.1, read as the reverse complement.
TTTACCTTTTAAAGCAAGACAATCATAAGAATCTGAGATGTTGCCGAATGTTTAGAATAAAACGAATGACGTGAGGGAGTGTGTCATAGGGTCAATGGTAAAAGTCTACAGATTGCTTGACAGCAATCGTATCCCAAAAATCTTTTATTTACAATAAACATGTCGCATTTGTAAAAGGTGGTAAAGTGAGGGCATTCTCATGCTGACAACAATTCCAGAGATCATAATATATTTCATGTGATGGACAGATGCGTACATGGATAGACAGGAGCATAACACTAACAGTCTCCCTCCTTCAACCCAGTAACACCAACAATTTTAGTCTAGAGCACAACAAACAAAACTTCGTTAAAGAAGTACGAAAGATACCCGAGGGACAGTCAAACTCATAAATCAAAATTATAACCAGACAACACCTGGCTAAAACTGAAAAAGACAAACAGACAAACAATAGAACACATGACACAACATAGAAAACTGAAGAATAAGCAACACGAACCCCAAAAAAGGTAGAAAACACCAAAATAATAAAAGCTGAAACACAGTTAAACCTCTTTGTCAAATATTTATAAAAAGAGAACAGTACATCAAAAACACACAAGGTTTTTTAAGACTAATGAGAAGTAAAACTTAACCAAATCCATTCAGCTATCAAATTTGAAAGCAACTAGAGAAACTCATGCTGATCTCAAGTTGTTATTACTAAATGACCTAATGACCTCTTTGAACAATGAATCTTAAACATATGACACAATATTTAATCTTTATAATCTTTAAAAGTATCAATAGTTTGAAAGCTTATGGTTTCATCCCATGGCGGTAGATTTTTTACTTAGTAAACGATCACTGCTTTTCTTATGATTAGAATTGATTGTAAAAATGAAATGTGTGTGACTAACCAGTTTTTATTACTCTTAAGATGTTTTGTGAAAAGAGCCAAAAGGTCAGTTTAGTAAAAATGGTTTCTTCCAATGGCTGCAGATTTTGTAATGAGTACAAAAGTTGGCCTGGATGTTTTACAGGTTAGAAAAATGCACTTCTGTATGAAATAAAATTGAGAATGGCAATAGAGAATGTGTCAAAGAGACAACAACCAGACCAAAGAGCCGAAAACAGTCAAAAGCCACCAATGGGTCTTCAACACAGTGAGACAATCTTGCACCTAGAGAAAAGATTTAGCTAAACCCTAAAAAAAAATGTGTACTAGTTCAGTGAAAAGGTGTATGGTAAAAAAGTTGGCATATCCCTGTGTAAACAGTATATATGTTTACAACTTTTACTTTCTATAGATCTCTGGATGTTTTCCAGGTTAGAGCAATGCATTTCTGTATCTAAACCTACATACCAAAGTGATTCTTTATCTATCATTATGACATGCAAAAAGTTTATAAACGATTTAAGAAGGATTTATATACTATTCATGTCACAAGTTATGGATCACAAATTGTAAAGATTTCACCACCAAAAATGTTCAAACTGGATCAAACAATTCATTCTATTGATATATATATAATATTTATCTTTCTATAACAGTATGTTTAATATATGAGTGCTAAAATTCTTCAAGTATGAAAATATTTTTTTAACAAATTCAATTTTGCAGGTTAAGTTTAAGGTTAAAATTGCATGAGAAGTGTTCTTTTAAACTTGTTTGCTTTTAGTGTTATTTATATTCCCTATATAATATAAATATAAGTGGCTATTTAACTAAACTTGGAATAAAGTTACAGGCAGTGAGAGATCTTTTAAAGGTTATACAGTAAAACTGACCACAGCCTTGACTCAGATCTTAAAATCATAAATACATGTACTTATAGCTAAGAGGCAGTCTGCAGTGTTAGTCACTAGTCCAATGCTTCCCAAGTATTAGAAAATACAATATGAATGTGTCTGGGGACACAAATGCCCACTTTCAAGCTGGAGTATAATATGTGAAAATACTTTTGAGACAGACGGCAAAACAGACAGAAAGATGGCAGAAAAACAGATAGAAGGACGAATGGACAGAAGGTCAAGGGTAACACTTAATAAAATATAAGAAGATGTGGTATGATTGCCAATGAGACAACTCTCCACCAGAGACCAAAATGACACAGAAATTAACACCTATAGGTCACCTTAAGGCCTTGAACCCCCTTCCCCATGCTGCGAAAGCATACACATTATATTATCAACCACACAATGACTACCTTAAATATATCCTCTATGTTAAGGTTACTGATGTCATTTCCCTCTGCCATAGTGTCTTAGAGACTGCATCCATCCCTAGAATGTCACTTCCCAGAATATTTCTAATTCCATGTTTAACTTTTTACTTCCAATGTATTACAACACAACAAAACAAGAAAGTTTTTGTTCTCAAAACTTTCACCACAACTGTGTAAATTTTTGGAAGAAAATCTTGCCACTTGGGTTTGTTTTTAAGTCCATGTAAATAAAGGTTATATAATCCTTATACTGAAACAATTGCCAGTTCTCCGAGGACTAAAAAGTGTTAGTCCTTTCAAACTATTACATCAATGTTATAAAATCCAATATATTATATGAAGAAATTGTAAACCAAACTTATTTATCACCAGTTTTACTTTTCCTTTTGAAATTAAATTCACACATTGAGTATGGATTAAATTCAAAAGTATTAAATTATTTACATCTATAGGCAAACCTTATCACTTTAAAAAGACGAGAGAAAATCGTTATCAATGAAAAAGCACTTTCTCATAAAAACACACATGGCAATGAAATCCTTTCCATTTTAAATTCCTAAGTTGACAAAAAATGACCGGCAATTGAGAATTTATAAAACAGTGGTCCTCGGTTAATCCATTGATATGACCAACAGTGGTTAAAGTCACCCAGGATCTGTATAACATACTAACACTAAACTATCATAATCGTAAAACCTGTATTAACATGGTATACAAACAAAAGACCCAAGTCATTGATTTAAATGCCTCGTCGAATGATTTAAACGTTTAAATGGTGATAAATAAACGTACAGTCAAATCTACAAATTGAAAAGACTTGAATAGTTAACACTATCTCGGGAATGACAAGGGATTCCGTTTTGGCGTAATCCACGGTTGTGGAATTATTATTGGTAATTGCGTTGACGAGATAAGATAGTTTAGAGACTATTTTACAATATCATAGTGATGTGTAAACAATGTCTAGATTGTCTGATAGAATATAAACAATATCACAATGTATTTAGATATTGTTAGAATAAAGGGATAGAGTTTAATAGGTCTGTCATTATTATTTATGACTACAGTAACGTTACATTTGTTTTGCTATGTTCAAACAGGAAACTGTAGTCCTGCAGTTTCACAAAAAATAAGTTGATCGTAAGTTATGAACAATTCAGTCTACTTATGATCAATCTTAGTCATAAGTTTTTTTGTGAAACCAACTGCTGAACTTTAATTCTTATTTAACATCAGTAGGTTCAGGAACTTATATCTATCATTTTGAAAAAAAAACTGCTTACAATGCAATATTGTTCCATGTAATTTCTATTTCTTAGGAGCATAACTGATCAGCCCTGACCATCAAGTTTGTCAGAGACATTGCTGTTATAAACCCAGAGTTTGAAATAAACTTCATTAACATCCTTTGAAAAATATTTGCACGACAGTGCCCTTACAATGGAATATTCAACTTTGTTCAATATAAATTACAATATAATTGGTTTTATAATTAATCCTGGAGAAACTAACAGTGCTCAGAGGGTAAACAGTATGAAGACTAAATAAAAAAGACAGTCAACAAGATTCCATAAGTATCTAAACATTAGGGAAGGGAGGGAGTTTGATATCATCTTTCCCCTTTTAAATACTATCAGATAAATTGTATTTATAATATCCAAATAGGCATACTTCCATAGGCTGTTGTTGCATTTCCAATACAAATTTATTAAAACAATTCAACCATCAGACAATAATATATATACATCTATTGTTTAATTCAATAATATTTATTTAATGAGCCAACCTTCAAGTCATGTGTATTTGAATGGTATGATAGTCTGTTATCTAAAATATATATCTTTTTATTGAAAGATCATGTATGTTAAATATTTAAATATTTAAAATAGATCATAAACCACAATTACAAAGTTATATAAAAATATGTTGTGTTATTTAACTAGGGTCTTTAACCAAGAAACTAGGTCAGCGAAGATATTTACCTACATTATTTTATTATATAGCAATTATTAAGAACATAAAATTGTCAGAGCAATCTGTCATTTGCACAGCAATTACTGCAAATGTAGATGCAGTACTAAGGGAGATAACCCAAAAAACTATATGGAATGAAAATAATTATGAGGGAGTTTTGAATTTCAAATCTCAAATACAAGATGTTTTAGGAAAACAAATACAAAAAAGAATGATATCAAGACTTCTTCTTCTTCTTCTTCCTTGCTTAGGACTGGATTCTTAAAAAGAATGTTATAAGTCCACTAGACGGAGAATGAGACAGCAATTCTCCTGTAACTATTTACAAATAAAACGTTCCGAATATATACAATTTAAAACTATGTACACTTGGCTGCTGTCTATGGTGTTGGTTTACATTGCTTTAATCAAAATATATACAACTGCATTTGCAATTCTAGTTTCTCTGTAAGAGATTTGCAGCATATTTCAATGAAGCAACAACCAAATATTACAAACATTCACTTCATTATGTTTACAACAGTTTGGCATGAAAATAAATGAAGAATGTGTCCATGGGAGAAATGTGATGCCCCAGCTTGCATATAACATTAAAAAGGGAAATAACTCATGAATGATAAAATTGATGCCAATAAAACTTGATCTGTGTTTTAGAGTAAAAAGTGTTGTGAATGAGTTTCATAACATTTGGTTCAAGAAAAGTAAGCTTAGAGAACAGATACATATTTTAGGACATGGACAAAGGTAACACTTAATGACCCTTCCAAAAAGAAGGGCCATAAAAAGAATTTTGAAAAGGTTTTGTTTACTAATGTATCATAATGTCAACTGAATAGATATAGGAAGATGTGGTGTGAGTGCCAATGAGACAACTCTCCATCCAAGTAAGGCCAGACTTTTTATTTTATCTGTTTAACGAGAAAATTTGTAAAAAATTAGGGTCGAGGGGGCGAAATAAAAAAAATAATAAAAGTGCAAAATTGGTCCAGTCGACACTAAAAATAAAAATAAAACCATAATAAGTGACTTTTTTTTTTTTTTTAAGAATTTATCAAAATACAAGAACAATGAAATGAGAACAGACCAGTATATTAACCCAGAGAAATATAAATACATATAGTTTATATATGTCTCTGGTTAACCCTTCTATTAATATAAACATAAACACTATGTTTTGATTCTGTATTTCCACTAATATAGATCCATGGCACCACTCAAATATATCAACCTCGCTGCATATACACTATATATGTATATACCAGTCACCCAGTCAGGAACCTCTTAGTGTATGCAGAGACATATATATACACATGTGTATATACGTCTCTGGTGTAATAATCCCAGAGTTAAGCAACTTTAACCTATAAATTGAAACAATGCTTATACATGGAAATATATACATTAATCAAGAAGATCTAACCAAAAGTATGTTAATGCGTGTGGAATGCGTAATTTTCCCTTTTGGGATCAATTTTTGTCTGTCAGCAGTGCCATTCATGCGTCTGTAGTCATTATCGCAAGAATCCGGATTTCGGTCATAGCGGGTCCGTTTCCGATGAAATCCCGATTCCGATCCGTTGTTCTACAAATTTAAATGTCGGACGAAGAAAAATTTACAAAAATAAACGATGTTTGATACGCTATTTGGAAAGGAATATGACGTTTCTAATGCAATACATGGAATACAAGTTTACTTTAGGCTAGTTTCATCAAGTTCTGATGAAGTAATAACTGATTTTGCCGAAGTTAAAATGATTTGATGTACGCTCTCGTGTAACAACAATTTAAGGAATTGTATATTTAAAAGGCTTTAAATATACAATTCCTTGGTGACAAGTATGAAAAGCATGCCACCAGCTTAAAAATCTTTTAGAAGAAAATATATCGTTTATGCCTTGAATTTCTTTACTTTTAAATGATAATTGCTGTTTCATTGACTTGGTAAAAATTAAATATTACCGATAACGAAATTGACTGAAAGCGAGTATCGTGAACAACACATTTTATTTTTTTCTGAGGATTTCGTAACAGTCGGCGGGAAAAATAATAATAAAAGTAAGAAGCACTACTTTTATTTTTATTCTAAAATCGGGAAAGGTGGAGTCGGCGGATCTCGTTAAACAGATAATAAAAAAAGTCTGGCCTAACAATTTAAAAAGTAAACCATTATAGGTTAAAGTACGGCCTTCAACACGGAGCCTTGGCTCACACCGAACAACAAGCTATAAAGGGCACAAAATTACTAGTGTAAAACCATTTAAACAGGAAAACCAACGTTCTAATCTATATAAACAAAACAAGAAACGAAAAACACGTATATATTACATAAACAAACAACAACTACTGTACATCAGATTCCTGACTTAGGACAGGTGCAAACATTTGCAGTGGGATTAAACGTTTTAATGGATCCAAACCTTCTCCCTTTTTCTGAAACAATAGCATAACATCACAACATAGAAAAACACACGATAAAATATCAATTGGCAGACTTAACTCAATCAAAACACGTATGAATGTCCACTGAACTGATGATTGTTGTCTACTAGGAAATGTATAAACTAAAAAGAATATTTGACAAACCTGAGCCTCGTCTCTGAAACCATCAGCTATCTTGAAGGCATTGGCCATTTCTGTTTCTTTGGCTTGCAATTCATCCACAAACTCCTGTAACATACAAAATATAAACATTTTTGTCTACTACATATGTGTAGGGTTGCAACCTAAGTTTTCGCACAATCATTTTTTGAAAATGATAGACAAATGTACCCTTATATCATGTTTAATTATGTCATTAACTGAAGTCTTTTGAAAAGATTGTACTTTAATGGATTGAAAAGTCTACCTTCAACAGTTGACCTAGCAAAAGTGTTTTACTGCAAAAAATGTTGAGGTAGACTTATTTTATGATATAAAATAAAGTATGAGAGTATAAAAGACAAACGATTTTACTGTTACTGTTAACTGAAAATACAGAAACAAATCTGGGCATTTATTATTTCGAGTCCTTGACCTCTGGCTAAAATTTGAAATCTAATAAATGGAAAATCATTTTTGAAATCATGAATGTGCTTTTTATATTTTTAAAACCTATTCAGTCACAGTAATGAAAACATAGCATAATTCGTGAATTAACAGTTATTTGAAATCAGCTGATAAGTCAATAAATTTTCTATTGCATTTTACACAAATTAAGATTGATATAAAAAAGAAGTACTCAAGTAGCCGTCTATATGTCTCTGACAATACAAGGGTATATCAAAATGTCTTGCATAATAATTTCTTTCTAATCCTTTGACCGAGTCAATGAGATTAAAGTTACCACATTATCTGAGTCCAATGAAAACTAATTTGTAAACTTAAATATACTCACATTAAAAATAAAATTATCCCATTACACAATATTTATATATAATCCAACTATAAAAAATGTTTTCTATTTTGGACCATTTTTTTCTTCAATATTTCAAAACATAATTTGGTTTTCACGTTGTACCTTTATCACCATAATCATACACAACACACTTAGAAATTATGAATATGTCTTAATCCAAGATTAATTAAGCTTATTTTTTCCGTATTGCATTACGCCAAATTGAAATTTAAACCTTGTACACAAACAAATTAAATGAACAATCAGTCTATGGTCAAAATTTAAAAAAATGTATAGACCTCATTCATGTATCTGCATACCAACTTGTTGTGTGTCCTTTTAATCAAAACATCAAAGATTTTAAACTGTTACAAATGATTTGGACAATATATGATGAACTTAAAAGGGATATAGCTAGAGATGGCCCCAGTTTAGATAAAGCAAGTCTCCCTAGCGAGACAAACATTTAGGTTGACCACAGTACTAGCAGTGAACTAATATGGAGAAGAATTCTCAAAAGCAGTTGTCACTATTTTCTTAACATTGTTTAAATTTCTAAATGTTATCATGATTATTGAGAAATGTATCAATTTAAAATAGAATTATTCAAACTTTTAAACTGAATGTCCAGAGTTTTATATATATCATGTACATTCACATAACCAGGAGTTCAGATAAGTTCAAACCTTTATTTCATGATCATACTTAAACACCTTAAACAAGGGATTTGTAACAATTTATACACATTATCTATCTCCTTTTATTAAGATCTGGCAGGTTTAGTACAGAGATGACTTCTGACAAAAGTTATTAAAATTTATGAGGTGAATACCAGACATGTATCAATTTGAGAAGATTTAACTCAAACATTTCATTTAAATAAAACGGGGGAATGTAGTAAATATCAATAAGCAGTTACTCAAACTTCGGAGGGGTTATATATAAAATATATTCATGCTCTAAATTCTTAGTACTCTATATTATTTTTAAAAGATGTGAAGGCATGATTTACTTTTGCATTTTGCATATTTCACCATTAACACCTATTTTGAACAATATAAATTAAAGTCCTCATGATATATTTTTTTTTAATTTGCAGACCATTATATAGGATAGCAAATTGTCCAAATTATTCCTTAGGACCACAAGAGCTACCATTCCACTTCTATAAAAAGATCTGTTTTAACAGAATTGCCATCAGAAAATTTGTGTATAAATCTTAAAATAAGAATTTCTCTGCCAAAGCAAATGACACATTTAAACTTACAAAACTGAAAAATGTTTTCAGTCATTAAATTCTCATCAATAATTGAAAACTAAAGATCCCAAACAAGATTATAATCCTACTATATTGTATGATTCAATGTTATGTAAATACATAATTTCACTTCATACCTTTTGTTTTTTATCTATATATCTTAAAAATATTTGTGACATAACTGATTATCTATTCTGTCAGTCTATTTATAACATAAATATTTTCTTTTAGATTAAAAAACAACTTTAGAGGCCTGGTTTCTTTTTCTTTTAAGTTATGTAAAATTCAAAGGACTTTTTCTTTTAGCAGCAGTGAAAATGCTGCCTGAATAAAACACCTCACTAACTTTTGAAGTCACAGCACTTGATATGCATAAATTACAGTACTTATTATGCAAAATTTAACCATGAGAATAAAAACTAATTTTGAAAACAGCATTAATTTAACAATTCTTATGTAATATGGTTCTCTTCAAACAACCACTTACTATCTATATAAAAAATATTAAGCAATAAGGGGAAAAGAAAACACACATGTGTATAAAAACTAAATAAGATTTATGTTTATAAAGCCATGATAAAATATTTCCAAGAAGTAACACACACAATTTTTGGAAAAGATAGAAAAAAAATGATTTTACCGTATAACAAAACCCATCCTCTTCTTTGAAATCAAACATAAATAACGAAGTGTGAGCCATATCATCGTCGTCCATGTTAAATCCGATGTTTACGTTTTATAAAGATGAACCTGTTTTATTTTTTCATCAATAAAATTGAAATTGTTACATGAATTCCTCAAGTTGTTTGATTTTAAACAATCCTATTCATGCATGTGTTTTCATTCATAGGATAACAATGGCTAGACTGAAGCTTGGGGCTTTTAATTGAAATACACACTATGATGGTCCTTTAAATGTTGCATAGCAAATTTCATTCAAGTAAATCATGAAATTTAAATAGAGTTATTCCCCTTGGCATGTTAAAGCACAACATGCTTTTAGTGGATAATGGGATTTAAAAACTTTTTAAATAGACACACAGGTTTAAATAATCTAATCATTTCCCACACTGGGAGACATATCATTCATTATTTAAACATGAAATCAGACTATCCTTTTTTCACACTACATGCAAAAATTCATTCTTTTCCTGAAATGAATGTCTTTGTTTAATCATTGTATCATCTTCAAAGATTTTGTGTAAATTACTACCATTACTATTTTTGAGTTAAAAGTCCGAACTATTTATGTCCATGTCTAGATTATCTGGAGAATTCATTTCTTTTTCAATCAATGAAAAACTACAAGAATTAGGCTATAAATCATAAACCTATCTCTCTCCTGTTTCATGAATTAAAATTCCACAGATAGGTATATTATCTTCTTTAAACTTGGAGACAATACTTTGAGAGATTATGTCACCTCCCCCCCCCCCTAGGCCCCTCCCCAGTTTTCATGACCAAGACACTAATTAATCATACCTTATAGTTTGTAAACTGTACTTCTATTTTTTCATCTGAATATATAAAAGAGAAGATGTGGTATGATTGCCAATGAGACAACTTTCCCCAAGAGACTAAAATGACACAGACATTAACAACTTTAGGTCACCGTACGCCTGGTAATCCTCAGACAGCTCTATAGCTTGACCTCCCTCCCTCCCCTCCTCTATGCTCAAGACCCTTATCAACTGTACCTTATAGTTAGTAAACTGTACTTCTATATCTTCATCAGAAGCCTGATACTCCTCAGACAGTTCTATAGCTTGGTCTAACCATTGGTCCAAGTCTTGTAGATTACCGTAGAAATCTTCCAAGTCGGCAGACATTTTCTCAAATCTACGACATCTTCCTTCTGTCTCTGTCGAGGCCTAAAACATGAAGTGGATAAATGATACATTTGCTACCAAATGTTAATGTATTTTCTTCTTCTTTTGTTAATGTTATTCATGCATATGCATGTTATACTTCAAAACCTCTCACATAGAAGTCATTTACATCAGTCACAAAATAAATGGAAAATATGTCAATGGGACACAGATGTTGCCCCTAATTGCATTAAACAATATTTAGGGACATAACTAACTCAAGACATGTAAAAGTGAAATTTAAACTTGATCTGAGATTGGAGGTTATAAAAATGGTGTATAAGTTTCATATTGTCACATTTGGTTGAGGCAAACTAAAGTTAGACAATAGACACCAAGATCACAACTCTCTCATTGAATCCTATAACCAGGATAATGTATAACCTATCCTGATCCAGACCTCTTCCCACCCCTCCTAATAAAATAAAACCGTTTGGTCAGGAAAATTTGAAAAATCAACTCATCATTCCACATCATTTTCAAGAAAATAAACATTTTTTAAAGGCTTACCAATATAAAACAACTAATATGTTCTCCAAACAAGTCATAGTCAAGAAGTCCCACAGAATTGTACATCCAGGGATCTATATATCATGTATATTTACCCATGAAAAATTAGTAAAATGTTTTCCAACTATAACATAGTCAAGAAGTCCCACAGAATTGTACAAAGATTATCTCACAGACTGACAAAAAAATTCTTACAATTACCAAAAATTATTTGTTGTTTACATATTGAACCTATATATGTATGTATATAAATAACATGTAAATGTTTTTTTGTAAAAAGGTACTTTAGACATGTTGTCCATAAAACATGTACTTTGACATACAATTAGGCCAAACAATGTATGTAAATTGTGTATTACCTCTGGGTACAACTCTAGTATCTAAAACCAATTAATTATTTGTTTTTAGGATAACTCATCCCTGAAATAACCTATGTCAAGTCTACATCAAACAGGGTGATACATACATGTAAATACTGTCAGTATAGGTCGAGTTTTAAACTTTTATATGGTGAAAATTTAGAAATAATACTAAGCAATCAATCACATTGCTATTATTCAAAATTTGAAATAAATTGACAGATTTTTGTGATCGATTCTTAAAATTGATAACAATTTTTAAATGGGAGATTCTATTTATGCAAATTTTTGCAATTTTCATAATAATTTAAACACTGCAAAATTTGTGAACTCAGAGAAATGTAGAACATTGAAACACACTCTGAACTATAATGAACGAACAGACGAAAATTTGGCATGGATGAGCAAACAGATTAACGAAAGGATGTACGAACAATCAAACTAACGGACCCAGAGACCTGAAAACATAATGCCCATAAATGGGACATAATTAGTATGGCTGAAGCTGTCAAGCTGAATTTTGGGGACCCCCTTAACACAGAATTGTCAATATTTTGAGTTTGAACTGGTAGAAGTTTCTAAAATTTCGATATTATCTGTCCCAATAGTAGTACACTACACTGTAAAAATCTTTTTGAGATAGAGTTGGTGCTATTTTTTTAATTTGAATTTATTGTCTAAAAAAAAATGCACTAGGAAATAACTGTCTCAGGCTTCAAGATGTACATTGTGTATGGAATTTATTTGAACCAAACAGACTATAAAAATAGGATTTAAAAAATTATTTCCTAGACCAAAGGTCAATTTGAACAGAGTGTATAATACATTAAGCTAAGATTTCCCCCACTTTATCACCTTTGGGATGAACTTCTGGATCTAATAGAAATTAATTACTTGTTTTCAGCACTAATCAAGTCCTGACAACCAAAACAACACTTTCACTTTTTGATTAGAAATTTTTCCAAGTCCTAAAAAAATCCATGAAAAAAATTTGTTAAAATTTATGTTCCCCTTTAAGATTTAGATTTGAGAATTTTTTCAAGGTAATCATCCAATTTCTTCTGATTTAAAAATTTTAACTGAAAACATTGTATTCTAATGCAATTCGTTTGTAACGATAATTTTCAATTGGACATTGACAAATATTTTGAAGGGGCAAATTCAACGTTCTACCAGTCCGTAACTAAGAAAGCACCAATTTTGAATTCAGATTTTTTTTTTAATATGTTATTTCTCACAAAAGAAACATGAAAATCACATTTTGAGACTCAAAATCCTTTTATGTCAATGTTGAAACCATTTTGAAGCGTACAAAAGGTATAAATATATGTCCAGTGCTTATGTTTGACATCGTGAGTGTATATAAATGACGTCAAATTGTTTAGTTGCACAGAAGACAATGCAATAGTTTCTATGACTTTTTCATTTATGTCATTTTACGCCAAAATTTTAACTTACATACACATAAAGCTAAATTTATGATCAGATTTTTTAAATATGAATTTATATGTGACTTACATCATTGAAGCGAACTTTAAGGTCAGCGGTGTTAAACTTGAGTTTCTGTAGCTGCTGTGCCCCATCGTCTTTCTTGTCGACAGTACGATTGTTTTCTATCAGCTCCTCCGCTTGTTTAATGGAGGTTTTCACTTCATCTTCATGCTTCGAAATATCATCTTGTAAAACCTGCAATGAAAAGGTGCACTCTATTGTCAATACTTGTGGTATATATAAGATCAATTAATTATAAAAAAAAAAGATGTGGTATGATTGCCAATGAGACAACTGTCCACAAGAGACCAAAATGACACAGAAATTAACAATTATAGGTCACCGTACAGCCTTCAACAATTAACAAAGTCCATACCGCATAGTCAGCTATAATTGACAGGTTCTTGTGGCACAATCTTTCCTATAAGGCAATACAAAATAAAGGTTATCTTTCCTGCCTACCTACTTTCACAAATTGTCATGCCTACCTAACATATTTTATTGACATTTTTTGGTCAATATAACAAAACATTTCCCAACATAGTATATATGCATATATATATATATATGTTAAATATTTTTTTCAATATTATAAAATAAAAACATTATCCTTTATACTACATTTTTTTCTGCCAAGTGGCCAGTAACAAAAATTATATTTTTTTTGGCCTTAACAATTATTTTTTCACATAATTCTTTTTTTTCAAATAACATGATTGATAAAAACAAACCTGAATATGAGTTGCTTGAATGAATTTTATTTTCATTTTAACACAGCGTAGACCTCATACATCACCTCTTTATGAAGGAAAAATTTGAGAACAAAGAAAAATCTCTATTAACAATTTTGTGAATGAAATATCAGTCATTTTAACAACGAATAACATATTGTTCCTAAATGAATTTTTTAAACTTTAAAAACCTTATTAGGGGTATTGATAGCAAAAATGTGCATTTCTGTAACTTGCACAACTTTAACAGTAAACAAAAGCTAATTCAAAAAACTTTTTGGCCACACATGCCAAAGAAATTTAAACACAAATCAATATTGTTTTTTAAGTTGTTGAAATGTTTGAAAATTAGCCCACTTTTGTACATACACATATTACAAATATGTAGTCAGAATGTAAACAAACAATAGCTTAGGTTGTTTTATGTTTGACAAAAAATCCTTGCATTCCCTTTTTACTTTCTTTTTGCTTATTCTTCCTTTTTTAGTAAAGGAGAGGGAGTTTTATAAAGATAAAAAGATGTGGTATGATTTCTGATAAGACATCTTTCCTCCAGAGCAATTTACTTTAAAGATAAAAACTATGGGTCAATATATATGTCTTTTTTGTCTTTTTTATATCATAATTTTTTTATTAAGTCATATGTGAATTATTTTTCTTAAAACTTTTTCATCCATGTGCATTTATCAATTAAATATAAAATATACCGACTTTATTTTACTTACAATATTTTGCATTTGAGCCACACAAAACGATAATCCCGCTTGATTAAATCCGTTTTTTCTACATCCATATTTTGTTTTATACATGTACATGAATTTCATCCCCAAAAACACAAATATCTACATTGAATCTTATATCTCCAAATATGAAAATCAGACATAAACAATATCAAATCTCTACACAGGTGTGCTAATGATCCAAAGTCAGGTGTGTATAGGTGAAAATGACATAGTTAAATTATAGGTACTCGTCAATTACTCAGTATGGTGGCCTCTTGATTAATTGTCTGACTTACGGAAATTGGTGTAACACTAGAAAATACTTATCGCCTACCGGTGGTCATTTGTGGTTGGTCAGTTTTACTGTTATATATTGTATATCATGTATATGGTGGTAAAAATAAGTTGTGTCAGTGTTGTGTAAATTGCTAGTTTCTTGACTTTTTTTTTATGTTAACATTAAAGTTGATAATTTTCGGTGACCAATTTATGGACCAATGTGCTAAGTACGATTTATCAAAAAAAGAAAAGCAAATTTGAAATTCAAGAATATTTTTAAGTTTTAAAGCAATGAAGCCTTCAAAGTAAATAAATGATCAAATTCACTATTTTTTCCCCATAAAATGGTATATTTTACCTGTTTAACAAAACTTCATATATTTATAACTATCAAACGAAAATTCATACCTGGAAACATACATCATGATGAATGTTTATAATAATAAATATGAACCATTTCAGAATTCATTTATAGAACAATTTTTTGTTTGATTTATTTCCTCTCATTTTTTTGTGTATAATGTCAGAAATTAGTCTCAGCTTATTTCAAAATAGTACATATATACAAATCTAATGTTAAATGTGCTATTTTCTATTTGCCTATGAAAACACTGATGCATTAAAATGAGCAGTTACCTTAAACCAAGTCTGAAATTATTTCTAAGTTATCTCCCCTTAGTCTGTAGGATCATTAATTTTGTTCACATATAAAGCTGTTACAACAGTATATGTTCCCATCAATAATTTTCTCCACGGTTACACTGAGTCATTATATCTCTAGGACACATATATAGCTATCTAAAATAATACCCTTAAGACTTAGGTGAAAGGTCAACTTGAATCATTTTTCATATTAATAATTGAAAATCTAAGAGTACTGATTAACACCCAAGTCAGTCAGATTTGAATATTTTTTTCTAAGAAGACATTCAAACAACTGTCATGGATGAATTGATTAGCATTTAATGTCCAGTGGCAAACATTATATGCATATCATGAACAGAACATGCTAATGTCATTATACACCTAAACACCATTATGCTTATCATATATGTTACACCTCTTTTGTAAAAAAAAATCTTTTTTTCTGCCACTTTCAAATTTTTCTTTTAGCAAACAAAATTTTTTTCAATATGCAGGATATGTTTCGGATGCACAACAACTAGTTTAATTATGACCTAATTGCATAAATGTCTATATCAATTTTTTGTCTTTTTCTTCTTTAGCCATGCCAGTGTGTGTTTTTCAATAGGATTTTTTATTGCCCCTTTAGTATCTTCTTATTTTTCTGCTAAAACCCCTTATACCGATTTGGAAGTTGTTGTTATCCTCTTAACTCACTTCAAAGTCATTGTTCCTTCTTCAATTAGACCATTAAAATTCAAATATAAATCTATCATCCCAATAATAACCTAAGCCATCTTATAAACTACCTGGACAAAAGATCAAAGGGTTTAACACCTGTCCTACCTACACACTGACAGGTAGGTATCTCTTTAATATAAACCTTTATTGTGTCCAAGACCATGCTATCTTATTTAATTAAAGGACTACTGGTCAACTATTTTATGTACGGTATTCAGAAATTATTGCGAAAAATGCGAGAAACTTCTGAACGCAATAACTTTAACTCACATTTTGAAAATTTTTATATGAATTAAACAGGATTTTTTTCAAAATTGTAAAAAAATTAAAATCGCATTTAGGTCTAAAATGACAAAATCCCAATAATAAATGCATGTAGTAATTTCTGAATCTACAGTACATACCAAGAATATATGAAAAAGCAACATACTAACAGTGAATGTCTAAATGAAAGATCAAAATAAAGAGAAACACACAAGAAAAGGGTTTAGGAATTATTATTGCTTTGGGAAATAATGAAAAATTTACCATGGAAAACAAGCATCATGAGGAATATCCTTTTGACAAAATTTTGTTGGCCTTTGATATCATTTTGTCACTATATACAAATCAAAGACAAGTGTA
Organism: Mytilus edulis; assembly: GCA_019925275.1. Taxonomy (NCBI): domain Eukaryota; kingdom Metazoa; phylum Mollusca; class Bivalvia; order Mytilida; family Mytilidae; genus Mytilus; species Mytilus edulis. The sequence continues at coordinate 82,419,487 of CM034358.1, read as the reverse complement.
AGATACCAAATAGATTTTCAAACACATAAGTCAATAATAAACTGACCACACCAATGCGAAAAAAGAAAAAGACCATCAGACAAACAAAAGTACATATACATGCAATCTAAAAAGTATTCGTCGTTTCAATTAAAACTATGTTATACTGAGCCCTAGTTAGACTTTTAAAAAATTGTTTTATGAACAATTTTTATTGGTGATTTTTTATCAGACTTCTTGTATGACCTGTTTAATAGAACTAAATATGGAAATGGGGAATGTGTTTAAGACAACAACCCGACCAAAGAGTTTGGCCCAATAAGAAATTAAACAGTTTGCCCTTAAACAGTGACACCAAGGGAAATAATTCCATCTATAATAACTTGAATGAAAAATCTAGGTTTTAAATCCAGGAACAGTTACATGTACCATTAGATTAACAAAGTCTGTCATATTAATCTTCAGCATGAGTCAAATTTGTCATAATTTGTTTTGTGTAAAAAACATTAATATGTCTGACATATTAATTTTGTTTGGAAAAAATTGTCATGATTTTGTTTTTAAAAAAAACATTGTCATAATTTTGTTTGATACAAAAACATTGTCATTTTATTTTATTACAACATTTGGAATGAATGATGGCATCAGCACAGTATCATAATCATTGGTATGCTTGTGAATGGGCCATTCCAGTTAATATCTGCTAAAGGGGGATGGATGGTCCTTTCTGAGGGGTGTAAAATTTATAAATCTTAGGGGTGATTTTTTTTATTTTTCATCTGACAGGTACACTTATACGCAACAAAATTCTGAGGGTCTTGCAGCAGTAGATAATTAAAAAATAATTACATCTTAGAGGTTACAAAAATGCATATGTCAGATCTGAGGGGTGCTTTTGAATGTAGACAGTTTCGTATCATGCATTATCTGGTATTGTATTTAAAATTCTGATGGGTACAATCCTTGCAGTAAAAAATTCTGATAGGTCATTTTTCCCCATGAAAGCCCATCCACCCAACATGAACAGAAACTCTACATCTGATAGGTCTTACTTTTTAGATCTGATAGGTAGGGTTTCATGATGTTTTTTTCTGATACGTATAAAAAAAAATCTCCCCATCCATCCCCACCTGTCAGAAATTAACTGGAATGGCCCAATACACCAGACACCTGTAAAAATCATATCTAATGAATGTTGAGAAGAGCAAATATTAAACTTTAACATAATTTGCTTTGATTTATTAATTAAAATTCCTACATGTACAAGTATAACTAATCATAGATATGTATTGTGTACTAATGTCAGTTTTCAAACATGTTAAGGTTTCTGCTTACTGTGGATTGATTTGTTTTCAGGACTAAGGATTGAGGAAAAATTCTACTTCATGGAAATTGTATTTCTGTTTTACCCAAGTCCACATTAAAAACAATTTATATCATCTAAATTCCTGTTTTACTTATGCCCATGAAAATTTGTATCCCACAAATAGTCTAAATGATCCACAGTAGACAAACATGATTTTTCTACTTAAGTTGACACAAGGTCAAATTTTTAACCTTGAAATATGCTTACCTGATAGTCTTCTGTTTGTTGCTTAAGATTTTCCAACTTCTGACTGGCTTTGTCATTGGTTCCTAATGTTTGCTCAACTGTCTGTAGCCAATCAGAACTCTCCCTCACATCTAACAAAGCTTTAACAACCTCCTCATCAGAAGCAAGCTGTACACATCCTGACCGTGGATCTAATTTCACTTTAGAATTCAAGGTCAAAAATCCATTTGCTAAGGCATCTCTTAGTGACATTTTAACATTGTTTGGAGCAACAAAGTTAGTTGACCTTGGATTGACCTTACCACTGTCAATCAAATCTTTTAAGGTCACAGAAGTGTCAATGAAGTCTTCCTCTATAATGCTAGGTTCTATAAGACCCTGCTCAATAGCTTCAGCTAAGGTGAGTTTTTCTCCAGTGTTTGGATTAATGTATGTACCATCTTTAGGATCAAACCTTCCTTCATCAATAAGATTTCCAAGAGTTGTAATTCTTCCATTGACCTTATCTACTAAGAAAACATTCTCCGGACAAATGAGTCCTTGTTTTAGAGCCTCTTCCATTGAAATTGGCCTTGAACTGTTGCCTGGGGCAAGTAAACCAGTCTCAGGGTCATAGTTCAAGTCCTCCATCATTTCTCTTAGTGATAATTTATCAAGTGCTTTGATCAGATGGCTTGCTGCTGCTGGGTCAAGTTTTTGTTCTTTAATTGCATCAGCCAAGGTTATAACCTCTCCAGTAACTGGGTCAGTAAATTGACCCTTCTGAAGGTCAAGGACTCCAGTTTGGATAGCTTCCTCCAATGACATTTTGCCATCAGAAAATGGTGACGGTGCAGATTTCACTGTAGTATCCATCAACTTGTTTAACCTTTCAAGAGTTTTAGCAACTTTGCATCTTTCTTCAGGATCAATAGAACTCTTGACAATACCAGCTTTCTCTGCTTCAGTAAGGGTCAAAAGTTCACCTGTTTTAGGGTGAACATATTTCCCCGCAGACAGATTATATTTGCCTTCATCTATGGCTTGTTGAAGACTCATAAGTTTCTGTGAAGGCACGTCATAAATGAATATTTGATTAGGATCTACAAGTTTTTGTGCAATGGCGGATTCTAAAGACATTGTTGTTCCCGTCTGTGGATCTGTCACTAGTCCCGTTTCTGGGTCAAATTTACCCTGTTTACACAAATCACCCAAACTAGATTGATTATACACCTCTAATAATTCTTTTAAAACTTCAGGATCAATAAAATTTCTTGCTGCAGCTTGTTCTAAAGTTAAAACTTCACCGTTCGGCAGATGAAATTCACCTTTAGCGAAATTAATCACACCTTTTTCGAAAGCTTCTGTCAAGGTCATAGAAGAGTTATCACTGGGATCAATGACAGTTACAGAATCAGGATCCAACAACGTTCTAACTTTATCAAACATTAATTGATTCTGATCCGGTTTCCATCCATCAACGTTATCTAGTCCACCTGACAGTTTATCATCACCAGGAACAAATTTCTGTCGCTTAACTTGAAGCTGTTTGATTGTTATAATATCAACTCCTTTCTCTACATCAGCATCTGTTGCTGGTTGTGCCTTAATCAGGCCTTGTTTTAAAGCCTCTTCAAGCGACATTGTTTCCCCTGTATTAGGATTTCGGTAGACAGAATTTGTAATATCCACAACCCCATCCATAATAGCTCTCTTTAATGAGATTTCCTCGCCACTATTTGGATCAATGACACCATTAACTTTAAAAGACGCATCTACTAGATCAACAAAAGTATAAACTCCATTTTCTGACAAATCACCGACAGCAGACGGATCAACAACAAGGTAGCCATTTTGAATTGCTTCTAGAAAATCCACTTCCTCTCCAGTGACAATATTCCTGTATTTTCCCGTTTTTGGATTAAGTATTCCAGCATTGACCGCTTGTCTGACCCCAATCCATTCTCCAGTGCGAGGGTCAATAACACCAGACACGGGATATACTCTTGTATCTAAAGTATTCCTCATTGGATTAAATCCATCATGGCTATCCCCATTGGTCAGATTCTCACTAAAGTCTGCCAGAATAAATCCTTTATGTATGGCTTCTGGAATAGTCATTACCTCCCCTGTTGAGGGATTCTTAAAAGTCCCTTGCGACAAATTTAACATACCCTGAGACATCGCTTGGAACACAGATAATTTTTGTTTTGATTTTGGATCGATAACGCCTAGAATTGTAAACGGTTTGATTTCTTCCATGAAGTCTTGAAGATCTCTCAAATTTTCTCCACTAGAGGGCACTAATGATGCTTGTCTAGACTGACGTTTTCGTCTTGGTGGTGGAACGGGACGTTTTGCATTGTGACGTTCATTAATGATCATGTCTGCTTTGAAGTTTGTAAGAATGGCTTCTTTTGAATTCACATCCACATCTATAATAGGTAAAACCCTGAAAAATATAACAGTCATTCATTTAAAAACAAGAATGTGTCCAAAGTACACGGATGCCCCACTCGTACTATCATTTTCCATGTTCAATGGACCGTGAAATTGGGTAAAAAATATAATTAGGCATTAAAATTAGAAAGATAATATCACAGGGAACATGTGTACTAAGTTTAAAGTTGATTGGACTTCAACTTCATCAAAAACTACCTTGACCAAAAACTTTAACCTGAAACTCCCACTTTCATTTTCTATGTTCAGTGGACCGTGAAATTGGGGTCAAAAGTTTAATTTGGCTTTAAAATTAGAAAGATCATATCATAAGGAACATGTGTACTAAGTTTCAAGTTGATTGGACTTCAACTTCATCAAAAACTTCCTTGACCAAAAACTTTAACCTGAAGCGGGACAGACGGACGAACGAACGGACGGACGAACGGACGCACAGACCAGAAAACATAATGCCCCTCTACTATCGTAGGTGGGGCATAAAAACATAAAACAAAATACTGTCAAGTTTTTGTAAGAAATTGTATTTAATTGAATAATTATTTTGTCTTAATCAACTAAATTATTGATGTTTTATAGTTTTGCTCATCTTTTAGCATTTGACATATATTATATTAAAACTCTGGTGGATTGTTTTTGCATTGGCAATCATACCACATCTCCTTATTTCCATAAACTTCATGACTTTTGTTTTGTTCATGCAAATTTCCATGTTGTTCATGACCTTTGTTTGGTTTATGCAAATTATCATGTCATGCTAGATATTATAACCAGGTGAGAATTGTGTTTATTTCACAAGATGCTGTCAAAGTATGCAAGGTAAAATGGCAAGGATGAATTGCAAAAACTGTTTCTAAAAATTGCAATAAAATTTTTCTTTACTTTTGGATTAATCATTTGGACAAATATAAAAAAAAGATGTGACAAACTTTTAAGATAAATATCAAACTTCAAACTGTCACATTGGCTTTTAATAAAAAAAAGTTAAATTAGGCGAAAAAATGAGACAAATGTGATAAATGTACCTTTCAAAATAAGCTTTAGATTGAAACATATGTCCTTGTTCTGTGTTGACCATTAGTTTCTCCTGACCTCTGCTAGATGACACATTGTCTTTGTAAGATTTTCCATATGTCAAAAAATCCTGAAATCAAAAAAATAAAAAATTATTTGTCTAACAAAAGTATATTTGTGCATTTGTCATTTTATCAAGCAAAATAAAAATTCAGAAATTATGAAAATTAACATAGGATTAATTCTTATTATATTTATTTAAGCTTGACACACACACCTTTATCGGGGCCAGACAAAAATGATCTACTTGTATGACACAAATTCAACATTGTATCTATCAAACATGTCAAATTAAATTTATTTGGTACAGATAGGATTAGACAAAAAATTTACAACGTGAGAAAAAAGACAATTTTGATGGCCTTGAGTTGAGACCTATAGATTTTGACCTATAGATCTTGTGGATAGTTGTCTCATTGGCAATCATACCACATCTTCTTTTTTTTTATTGTACATAATTTACAAGACCTATACCAATAAGGAAGTATAAGTACACATTCTTTAAAACAAATAGATATATAAGGAAATTAAAATTATCTTGTGCAACAATAAATTAAAATTATTATTTAAATTGAAATTTATACAATTCATTGATATCACCCACTGTAAACTGATAAATGTAAATGTATTCAGAAATATCCTCTCCATATTTTAAAAAAATAAGATGTATAATAAAAATTTGCTAACCAATGCCTGGTAATTTAAAGAACATTGACTGCAGCTATGAAAATCAGTCATAAAACTATACTCAATACTTGGGAGTACAAAATTCGTGCTCAACATAAAATCTAGTATTTTAATGGACTGAGTAAAATTATCTTGCTCAAAAATTTTATGACTGCAAAATTTAGGTCAGAGTTAATACCTCCTCATTTATGATTCAAATAAAAAGTAAACAGGAATATGTGTCCATAAGACATTTTTGCCCATGTATGCTCCCGCTGTCACTGTCTTCATGGTAAACTAACTTAACCAAAAATTCACATCATAATGAAAATGTGTACTAAGTTTCAAGTCAATATGACCACAACTTCATTGAAAACAATATTAAATTAAAACTTTTTCAAAAATATGGGACAATTTGACAAATATATGGATCATCTGATGCATGGACATACATACTAGCAAACATCAGGCCACTATAAATGTAGGTGGCATGGATTTACATACTAGCAAACATAAGGCCACTATAAATGTAGGTGGCATGGATTTACATACTAGCAAACATAAGGCCACTATTAATGTAGGTAGCACAGATGTACATACTAGCAAACATAAGGCCACTATTAATGTAGGTGGCACATAACAAACAGTTTAAAAGGGTTTAAAATCGGGAGATTTTGACTCCTGTTAGAAGAATCACATGTGTGTTGTTCTTAAAAAAAATACTTTACAGTAGCATTAACTCTGCCATTGGTTGCCATTTCTGACATCTCTGTCTATAGAACTAGTGTTATTTGTCATACCTTGTACAGTAACATAACTTTTCCATTGGTTTGCCATTTCTGTACAGAGATATTTCTGGCATCTTTGTCTCCAGGTTTGAACTGACTTAAGATTTTTCTAAAGTTGGTTACACTACTCATTAAATCCTGGAAATTTTTGTCGTCATGGGTAACTGGTCGTAGAATCTGAACAGCTTCATTCATTAGCTTCATCAGTTCAGCTTTTTGGGGTGCAGATAAACTTTTCATCTGAAAAAGGTAAAACTACATTCAAGCACCTGATTATTTCATTAAGTGTAGATTTTTTTGGGGGGTGTATTTAAACAGGTTTTATATCATGAATAGATTTTGTGCTAAAAATAAATAAACCAAAGCAATCAAATCTTTATATTATCAAAATTTCATTCAATTGTTCAGAATTGTTATGTGGAAGATGACATTTTTGTCTAAACTGTCTAAAAGCTTACAAAAGGAGTTTTTATTTCTTCAATAATTCTACGTCTCAAATACTTACATCAACTCATCATACAGGAGTCTCTTTGATGAATTTTGTGGAATATTTTTCCATGCGTTTATATATTCATATGGGTTTTGCTCATTGTTGAAAGCCCTGTGTCATTTGGTCTCTCATGGAGAGTTGTCTCATTTTGGCCATCATGCCACATCTTCTTATTTCTATATTCATGAACATTTGATTTAGTCATATTTTATAGACTTCCCTTTTAAATATACCTTGGAGTGCTAGTGTTCTTTTTTTATTGAGTTTATAAAATACTTACATCAATTGAAGGAGTTTCTTTGATTGAGTTAGTAAAGTACTGAGTGAGTTGTGTACACAGACGTTTTAATGTGGTGTCCCAGTTGATCACCAGCTGATCTTTTAATCTGTAAAAATAAATACAGGTTTCATTAATAATATTCAGACACTCAAGTTTTCGGCCAATCCAACAAAATAATACAACTCTATAAAATTGTGTTCCAGATCACATACTTTTGGGAGAATTGGTATTTACAAAATTTTTCTCAAAATTCGTAATTTTTTTTGTTTTGTTTTAAGTTTAAGGTGGCTCGGGACTATTCGACTGCGCATAATTTCACGCATGAATTACAAAAGTATTTGTCGTAATTTTTTTTCATATTTTGATTGATTAGAAATATTAAATCATTGTTACAGTAGTTATGTGACTAATAGAATATTTTCGTTATTATCGGTATTTTTTAAAGGGTCAAAATGACATTTCACCCATTTTTACCATTTTCCCGCCAAAATTTGGGTTGTAAGGCAAAATAAAAAATTTTTCTTATCGGTGACCTATGTTTTTTATTGGCTCATTCTTTGAAGCTGTATTCCAGCTTTTCATATTACAGATTTGGAACAATTGTCATAGAACGTTTTTTTGATATTCCGAAAAAAATATGTCAACACTTCTATTTCCCCTATCATTTCATTGAAAAATGGTCCCTTTTACATACCTGTTTAAAAGTAAAATTTTGAGCTTAAATGGTCCGTGACCCCCTATTTTTTTTCGACCAATTTGATTCATTTTCTTTAAAGAATAAAATAACCAAAAATACGGCACTTCTGATAGAAACTTCGAATACGCCCGAGCCACCTTAATTCTCAAATGTTCATGAAAACATATAATGCATGTCATTTACAATATCCCTGTTTGTTTAATGCCCTGGCCTGTTACTCACTTTTGATTTTCATGGACTGCTTTCCTGTCAGGAGGAGGGATTACCAGTACAACACCAGGAACATCAGCCTCAGTTCCATCTGATTTTCTTATCTGGAATAGAAAGGCAATAATAGAAATACACCCAATTTTTTACACTGTTAACTCAGAAATTATTGCGTGCATTTATTGCATTTTTGTCATTTTAAACTAAAATGCGATTATAATTTTTACAATTTTGAGAAATTCAGATAAAATAATACAAAATGCAAGTTTTAATTATTGCATTAAGGGCATACGATACAGTTTTGAACCTGAATTTACAAGTTGATGAAAATTTGCATATAGGCTATTTTTTACCTGATTAAATCAAATATGTAATAAAAAATATACCTTCATGTGCTACTTTTTGAGTAAAATGAGGTCGAAATTTTGTATATTTGCTCAAAATTCAGATTTGTGTCCGTATTTTCTTTTTCGAAAGAAAGACATAACTTTTTTGTTTTAAAAGATAAACACAAATTGTTTTTTGTTAAATAATCGATAATTTCTGTATTTTATAAGTATCATTAAAAATTATGCAATTTTTATTCCGAAATAACTCTATATTTATCAAATGTTCATGAATAGAGAAAAAAACGTCATTTTTTTGCTGCATGTTTATCAAAATTAAAAACATTGCGCTATTTACAGTTTTATAAAATTTGGGTCACATAATCTCCTTGCAAAATGAAACAAATTGCTGTTTTAAAAAATAGGGGTTCATGCACTCGTTTTCAAATTAAATCAGTTTGAATGATAAAAATCAGTCGAAAAATGCATTTTTCCCGATATGTCATAGTTTGACGTCGCGAAAATAACATTTTACGTTAGCAACGTCATTACCTTCCCTGTAACTGTATCGTATGCCCTTAACAACTCTGTCACATTATCATGATTATTCGCAATAATAAAAGCCTCGCAATAATTTCTGAATTTACAGTAACTAGTACAAAAGTTAATTTTGGGACCAGTTTGACAATTAGTGAAATTAAAACATAATAAAGGAGACATTTTTTCTAACCAGAAAAAACTGCCAGAGTTGACTGATGGTATTAAATGTGTCTTTATCTGGTTTGTAATTCCAAATAAGGAAAATATTTTGTAAGTAAAGTATCATCATTTATTAGGAATATGTATAGATGAGAATAAATGATTTTATTTTGATATAATCAATGTTTTAATCATTGTTATTTTTCCATTTGGTGATAGAATTGGGTTTGTTCAAGTTTTTACTTATATTTTTGATCATCTTATGCTAGCTGGTAAATTAAAACTTTTATGTACAGTATTATTTCATTTATTCGAAATACAATGAAATATAGGACAAACAAATTTTCTGGTATCATCATACCTGTCAACCTGTGACAATGAAAATGCAGGTCATGACCTGCATTGAAGAATCAAATCTCAGGTCATAACACGTACGAACTTTTTCGAGCTGAATTTCAGTATTTATGGTACATTTTCTTATAATGTATATCAAAGATACCAAAACATCAATGCATGTTCACTTTGTTAAGTCATTTTAAATCTTATTAAATATTATTTCATTGCACTTTTAAAGATTTTTATAAATTTGTGTAACTGAGTCTTATGTCCTTTACTTAAACTTTTTTGAGAAAAAATACTACAATCATCAAACACTAGAATTTAATGTAATTCTTAAATATTTGAGACTATTGACTATGTAACCTTTAACCATAATATTTTTCAATTAACAAGGAAATTAGACTATGATAAAATAAAGTAATACAGTTCAGTGGCGGATCCAGAGGGGGGGTTCCGGGGGTGCGCACCCCCCCTTTATTTTGGCCGATCAATGCATTTGAATCGGGACATATGTTTTGCACCCCCCCCCCCCCCCCCTTTGCCCTGGGCTAGCACCCCCCCTTTCGAAAATTCCTGCATCCGCCACTGCAGTTAAAGGAAGTATAAATGTAAAAAAATAATTTTCAACTTTTTAAAAAAAATTGTATAAAGGTATAAAAATAATGAAAAGTTATTTTTCAATATGTATTTGAATTTTATATTTTTATGATTTAATCTTTTTCACCCATAAAACGTAAATATAAAGGAATAATTTTGAATAGTGACAAATAAGGGGAAGTAACTCTATTTCAAATATGTTTCTAAACCAGTAGTGCAATTTATTTACGACCTAAAGCTAAGGTAATTGGTGTTAATTAACAGTGTGTTTGACACCAAAGCTTTCAAGTGAAGCCATGCACTTAATGGGTCACTTAATTTGACAGTTTACATAGCTAGATGAACTTCCTGTCCATGGAAGAATTACGAATTTGCCGGTATTTCAAAGGAATATTACTTATGAAATCAATCTCAAGGCTAAGAAATACGGGTAAAATCGGGTCATTTTCGGAATTCCCGGGTTACATTTCAATGACCCGGCGGGTGTTCCGGGTGATCCCTCAGAATTGTGAAAATCTCGGGTCACACCCGCAGAATACGGGTCAGTTGACAGGTATGGGTATCATACACATTTTTCCTATTAATGAACTCCATAAATCATTTTGCAACTGGACATTTTAGTTTTCTACTCCACTGAATAGTGTCTGTACTTCATTGTACGGTTGATATTAATTTTGAGGTCAAAAGCAGAGTATGAGTAGGAGGGTATTGTAGAAGTTTTGGTATCAGAAAATCAATAACCCACTTAATGTTCAAATGGTGTACGTGGTTTATACTAAAAATTCTCAAAACATGGACATACATAAGGATAAGAAAATATGTTATCGTTCTTATGTTGTACTGTTATACCACTGTCCCAGGTTAGGGGAGGGTTGGGATCCCGCTAACATGTTTAACCCCGCCACATTATTTATGTATGTGCCTGTCCCAAGTCAGGAGCCTATAATTCAGTGGTTGTCGTTTGTTTATGTGTTACACATTTGTTTTTCGTTCATTTTTTTACATAAATAAGGCCGTTAGTTTTCTCGTTTGAATTGTTTTACATTGTCTTATCGGGGCCTTTTATAGCTCACTATGCAGTATGGGCTTTGCTCATTGTTGAAGGCCGTACAGTAACCTATAGTTGTTAATGTCTGTGTCATTTTGGTCTTTTGTGGATAGTTGTCTCATTGGCAATCATACCACATCTTCTTTTTTATATGACTGCCAGTTAGACAACTATCAAACAGAGAACAAATGAGGTAGATGTTAGTAGCTAAAATCATCATCTTTCTTATTATATGTAATAGATGTAAATATATTTCTTATAAAAAAGAAGACGTGGTATGATTGCCAATGAGACAACTCCGAACAAAAGACCAAATGCCAAAGAATTTAACAAATATAGGTCACTGTAAGGACTTGAACAATGAGCAAGGACCATTCTTCATATCTCAGATTTCAAACCACCACTTGATATTTCTTGCAAAGATACTAACCTCCATTTGTCTGCAACAGAGTTTTCTAAACAAAACAGGCATCCCCTGGGGACAAGCTGATCTGAAATATATGCAATGGGTTAAAATAGAGATTGCCTATTTAAAACCTATCAACCATCCATTTTAAAAGATTTAAAAATTGTTGTGTCGATACATGTATTAAAAGAAAAGGATTGTATACATCTTACAATTTTTTGTAATGGTTTACCCATATTTCAGGGTATTCTATGCACATCAACATGACCAAGGAGAAAATCAAATAAATCTCTGAAACTTTACTTTTTTTTCATCCAAGCTCCAT
>CM034358.1:82354897-82384100 GCA_019925275.1 Mytilus edulis | reverse complement strand
CCAATGTTATGATTAAATGAACTTTCAGTGTTAAAGCTAAGGCTGTTGGCGTGGTTCCCATCACTAACTTGGCTGGTGGTGCTCCATTTTTTATCCAGTACTGTATAGTCCAGTTCTGCATCAACAATTATAAATTTTTGAATATATGTATCTTTTTTCGAAATAAGTAGTACTATTAAATACACATACTCGTGTCTGTTTTAGTCTGATAATCAACAGGGAATCTATTTAACAACAAGTTGAATTAATATATCAAAAACATGTATTAAACTTTCTGTTATTGTAAATTTTGGGGAATAAATCGTAATTAATTCCACTGAAATATTTTACGTTATATTTTTAAAGGCTGTTTGTCTTTTTCTTTTTAGCCATGGCTTTGTCATTTATTTTCGATTATATTTTAATTATCTTATTATAGTTCACAAAATAAAAATTGAATGGCAATGTATGTAATGATGAAAACATTAGGACGAATTTTTAAAATCAAATGACACTCTACAAGCTACCAGAGGGACATTCAAACCCATAGATCAATAAGAAACTGACAATCCCATGGCTTCAAAAGACAAAGACAAACAGACAAATAATAAAATAATAGTACACACGACACAACATAGAAAAACTAAAGACTAAACAACACGAACCCAACCAAAACCGGGGGGTAATCCCATGTGCTCCGGAAATGTAAGCAGATCATGTTCCACGTGTGGTACCCGTAGTGTACAATAATACATGTGACAGTATAGAATGTCAGGATATAGTAAAAACAATAATAAAGTGAGGACCGGCTGCACGACGCTATTTTGTATAAACTTACCTGCGACAATTGAGGATTATAGGCAGGATCAGAAAACCTTGAGAAAAGAGAACCAGTAAATCCTGATACTTTACTCCAAGAACCAAAATAGTCAAACGCAAAAACGTTGATAAAATCTACAAATCTGTCAAAAAAATATATTTGTCTTAGAATCAACCTTTTCATGGACTAAAGGATTCTGTTTTAATCAATCTTCCTGCAAACTATTGATTGTGAATTGATTCTTTTAATTCAAGCTAGTTAATTCAGTCTTGTCAAAAGAAAGGTTTATGCTCATATAAAATCAGCTTTGCTTATTGTTGAAGAACGCACAGTGACTTATAATTGTTTATTTCTGCGTTATGTGGTCTCTTGTATAGATTTTTCTAATCGACAATCATACCACATCTATTTATTTTTCTAGTGAGTGTATTGTATCCATCTTTGACTTTGTCGAGATTCAATGCACACAGGTCAATAAAAACATTAGAATAGACATTTTATGCATACAAAAAAGGTGTACGTAAGGAAACCCTCATACAATAACTTTTTATATAGTCCATGTGTTGACCGTCTTATGCTCCTTTTATTATCAACTTATTAAATACTAGTAATATTGCGCATATAATAAACTCATCATAGATACCGGGAATAAAAATTAATATTTACGCCAGACGCGCGTTTTTCTACAAAAGACTCATCAGTGACCAACAATTCCTAAAAGTTTTGCCAAATACAGCTAAGGTGATTTATTCTTGAGGTGGAAAACCCCTAGTTTTTTTTTTAAATTCAAAGTTTTGTTAACAGCTAATTTATAAATATAAACATATCAATGATAACTGAAGTCAACACAGACGTGCTGACTACTGGGCTAGTGATACCCTCTGGGAAATAAATCTCCACCAGCAGTGGCATCGACCCATAAAGTGACGCTCGAATCAAAAATGTTAGAAAAGGCCAAATAAAGTACGAATTTAAAGAGCATTGAGGACCCAAAATTCCTAATACGTGTTGCTTGTTATGGTAAATACTGTATTTCAATGGAACTATTTCAAGGCCTGAAGGCTAGTCTGAGATAACCTATAGTTTTCCTTTCGAATAATGAATTAATACATACTTGACAATCTCTGGTACATTGTAGGATTCGTCAATTTGGGGTTTCCCTGCAGCCCCTGCTATAGAAAGTACCAATCTTGACTTGTTTTTTGTTCTGATTGCGTCATCGGCGTCAAACTCCGTACGCATTGCCTTTATACGGTTTAAAATAAAATAAGTTTATTTCTAACGGAAAAGAACGTACTGCTTTGTTTGAAAGAAAAGTGAAAGATACCAGAGGACAATCAAACTCAAAAGTCAATTTATATTATGATAACGTTTATTCAAACAGTTGTTTCAATCAGAAATTCAAAAATCAAAATGAGAATCGTAGATATAAATTCTTTTGTTAAGCTAAAGAACAATAATACTGTGTGAAGAACCATACTGATTTCAACAGAAAATACATCAAAGATGGTAGAATCAAAAATGATTGACAGCAGCACCATAGTTCAGATAATAGGTGTGTACAAACAATATGTTAATTACATTTTAAAGTCATCATTTTACAGGTAAATGGATCCAAAGATTTACAATTTTTTTATTTTATAAAAACTCCGATTAAGAGTAATACAAGCTAGGTGAATGAGCCAATGAAAACAAGTTTATAAGTTCATGCTTATACATGTATATTCATTATAATTGTTATACCTTTAATAGTTTTGTAAATAGGTCCTTAAATACTCCAGGGTATTCCCAATCAATATCAAAGCCATCAAAATTCCGGTCACGTAAATAGATACGACAATTTTTAGCAAATGTTTTTCGTCGTTCGGGTGTCTCCGCTACCTTATATAAATTATCTGACGATGTTGCACCGCCAATAGAAAGCAGTGTTACTAACTTCGGATTCGTTTGTTTCAAATTTGTAAAATCGTAAAGTTTTCCTTTCGCATCAGGATACCCGAGTCCATTATCATCATCAGGTTGCAGTCTTTCAAGTCGAAGCTTATCTGTATTAACTTTAGCAAATGCAAATACGGCATGTGTACACAGAAATGGATCAATGTCTTTGATGTAAAATCTGCCTGATATTACTTGAAACTGGTTTGTCCATGTTCCATAATAACAGACTCTCTTGAAATCACTACCTGAGAAGGATAATAAACTATAATAGATTTATTTTTTTTTCATTTTGCAACTATATAAAATTATTTATTTCTGTATCCATCTGATAAGTTAAGATTTTTTCAACTGAATTGTAAAGTTCTTTCTTGTGCTTGACTGTTGCACCTCTGTCCCAGGTTAGGGTGAAGATTGGGATGTATGTTCCTGTCCCAAGTTCAGTTGTTGTCGTTTGTTGATGTGTTACATATTTGTTTTTCATTCATTTTTTTTGTACGTAAATTAGGCCGTTAGTTTGCGAGTTTCAATTGTGTTACATTTGTGATTTCGGGTCCATTGATAGCTGATTATGAGGTATGGGCTTTGATCAGAGTTGAAGATCGAACGGTTACATATAGTTGTTAATTTCTTGTGTCATTTGGTCTCTTGTAGATTTTTAAATCACGTATCTGGCCAATTACAGTCAAATCTGTATTAACATTGGGATAACAGTCAACTGACCTTTTAGACAGGTGAACCCTTAAATAGGATACAAATGTATGGGGACAAAAAGATCATGACATAGCAAGACATTGTTGTATAGGCGTGGTTACATTTATAACACGTTTGACTTCTAGTAGGTTTGACTGTTATTCTATTTTGTGACACTTACCGTTTGAGTATCTGACAAGAAATAACAAAAACATTGAAATAATAGGCTTTGTCTCCATATCTTGTGATACCTGTTTGAATAAAGAGAGAACATTTTGTTTGGTATTGAAATCAACTCCATGTTTTGATACCTAAAATGATGGGATAATGTTTTTAGATATTAATGTTTAAATAATGAGGGGGGATATATCTTAAATATTGAAGTACAAATGTATTAGTCTCTGGCTCCATTTCTTATTAAACTTGCTAAAAATAATGGCCCCTGTCTTCATATCTTATATCTTATGATAAAATGATAAGACAAAATGTGTTTTACATTAAGACATTCTTTAAATCATTTGTGCAAGTGTGATTTAAAAGATATACATTAAATAATGAATAGTACAGCCGTGGTGTACAGTTAGCGCATCGGACTACTAGCACAAAGGTTCCTGGTTTGATTCCCGTACCGGGCAGAGATTTTCATCCGGGTGTGAATTCTCGGCTCTACCCCGACACCATTTGCAGGTATTGTCTTGAGAAACGATGATTGTCCGTCGGAAGTGGATGATAAATGGCTGACCCGTGTTGAGAGAGAGTCATATTTTCTTGCACCTAACAGACACCCTTTTAGATTTCAAAAAGGTGCAGACTAGTGCCACTATAAGGCAGCACTCGTACCCGCAATGTGGAAAGGGATTAATATAAGTTCCAATAACTAGTTTCCCAATCCACTATACATAAATATGTTTTAACTAAATAATGAATTGGTAAACACAACAAATTAACTAGAACATTCTGTTGTTATACTACATTTGACAAATTTTGAAAATATAACCATCAATCAAAAATATATCTCACAGAATATGAAAACAGCAAAATAGATACATTGACACACGATTTTGGTCCGGACATGATTTGACTACCTCACTTAAAATTATAATGTTTTAAAGTGTTTTTAATTCATCAATGATGATATTAGCTTAACTGACCATTAACCGTCATATAGCTATATAGTGTATGCAAATATGTTAAATATATATAAAAACCATATCAAAACTGCATATGGAGGAGAGTTTTCTCATTGGCACTCATAACACATCTTCTTGTATCTATACATGAATTTCAAAACGACAGATTATTTTTCAAAAATAGTTTCAAAACAACAAGAAAGAAAATACAGGTAATTCTGCCTACCTTATAGCCTAATGGTATTCCTCCTTTCAAATATCATGAATATGTAAAAATAAAAAAAATATGTTGTTTCACTGTGCTGTTTTCTAATATATACCCCTTTTTAATTTGTAAAATACTTGAAGTGTTGTTTATCTGTGTTTTTTTTTTTTTTTAATCTCCACGCCCTTTCTACATCCGTATAAGAAAATGATTAAGAGAGCAAAAAAATATAAAATACTTCAGTTCACCTAAAATGAATGCATACTTAGTTATGTCATTCTCAAACTATAAACATCGGATGAAAGTAAAATAGTCTATCTCTTTATCTGTATGGCAACTCTATTATGTATAGGTTAATTGAAGCATAAGTCACAACTATCAATAATTATTTAACACCATTCAATATCATAGTTTTACATTGCAATATTTCGAACGTTACAGATTTAAAATTTATTGACACTTTTTTCATATATTTTCATTTTAGGGATCAGCTATTGCCTTTTAGTAAAAAAAAAAAGTGAAAGTAGAATGAGGCTTAAATTAAAATATTGTTTGTTTGCCCTTTACCGACCGACCCTATAAATTCGTTCCGCCTGAAAATCTTTTATTTGTATTTACCAGCAAGATTTTATTTTATTTTATTTTTTCGTTCCTACCAAAAATCTTATATTTGTATTTCCCGCTCAAGACTTTTTTACCGGAATCCTCGGGTTTTACCTTTATCGTATAACGTCTAGTCCGTTTGGTATCACGTGAGCGTTTGACATGAACACTTGCATTTATAGTTTCAAAGCATTTGTTTGAAATCGATGTTGAACGCTTTGAAATCGTGATATGATGTACGTTACTCTGTATCTTTAAACTTGAAGAGCAGGGTTCATTTACAAAACTATCAACGTGTGTACAAACTATTTTGTAAACGGACGTTGTATTCTATGTAGGGATGGCCTTTTGCAAGGACGTATAACTAACATACGTCCTTGGCCTTTTTGTGATCCGTTGATTAGTCCTATAACATATGACTTCGCATTCTTATTCAATTTTTAAAGTTTTTATACTGATATTTTCATTTTTTATTTTTTTTGAATGGTACATTGATAGTAAAAAGAAAATATCAGAACAGCAAATAGAAATAGCAGAGACATATATACACAGAGAAATAGTGAATAATGCCCCCGAGGTCATATGTTATAGGACTAATCCGTTGATCAGGATGATAATGTTAACGATGCTTTCGACCAGTATTGCTATATTCATTATATCTGACATGAACCAAAGGTGACAAACGCCTTTAAAGTGGAGAATATTTGGCAGTAAAATCGCCCAAGTTTTCCATACATATCATTCATAAATGCGATGTAAAATACGTGACAATTGAGTTTCAAGTCTTGTTGCAATTTTATTGGCAACATAGGCACAAACGAAAATTTAAACACTCTAGGGACTTTTTCTATTAGTAATGTATGTCTGCCTAGGCATATTTTACCAGGACAATATTAACTCTTACAGAAAACCTTTAGGTAGAGGTAAGGGAGCTACCATTTGATTTTTATGGGGGGGCTAGGATGAAAAATTTTGTCCTGCATTTTTTTTTAGTTGTAATCTCTGTCCTGCCTTTTTATTTTTCACTCTATTTGGTCCTGCTTTTTTTTTTTTAGTTTATCCAAAATTTTTTTACATAAATTGGTATCCTGACTTTTTTTTTTTGCAAGTGTCTCATCCTGCCTTTTTTTTTTACTCAAAACTCCTGTCCTGCCTATTTTTTTCAAATTTCATCCTAGCCCCCCCCCCCCATAAAAATCAAATGGTAGCTCCCTAAGCGAACAAGGTACGTAGTACAGAATATAAGTGAAAGTTAAAACTCTTCAAAGTTCCAGGCATATAAACGTTGAAAATATATTTTGATATTTGAAAACAAAATAGTAGTGCATATGAATTAACTTCACATTCTACATGATATTTTTTTATTCAAAACTTCCTGGGACTATTATACAAGATCATACAAATAGTCCCAGAAACTTTTTAGCAAAAGCAAAACAGACAAAAATGACATTATGAAGATTTTGTATCTATAAAATAAAATATTATACCTACCTGCCTACCAATGACAAAAAATATACCGACCCAAGTTATTTTTTTGGGGAAAAAAATAAAATATTTTACCTACCTACCTACCCTGTTTCAAAACATAGGGTCGGAAAAGGGCAAACAAACAATATTTTAATTTAGGCCTGACATGGAATTCGGAATGCGTAGTTACTTGGATGTTTTAAGAGAGACATAGTTACTCGCGTGTTTTACGAGTGGCATAGTTACTTGCGTGTTTTAAGAGTGGCGTAGTTACTTGTGTGTTTTAAGAGTGGCATAGTTACTTGCGTGTTTTAAGAGTGGCATAGTTACTTGGGTGTTTTAAGAGTGGCATAGTTACTTGGGTGTTTTAAGAGTGGCATAGTTCCTTGTGTGTTTTAAGAGTAGCATAGTTACTTGCGTGTTTTAAGAGTGGCATAGTTACTTGCGTGTTTTAAGAGTGGCATAGTTACTTGGGTGTTTTAAGAGTGGCATAGTTACTTGGGTGTTTTAAGAGTGGCATAGTTCCTTGTGTGTTTTAAGAGTAGCATAGTTACTTATGTGTTTTAAGAGTGGCGTAGTTACTTGTGTGTTTTAAGAGTGGCATAGTTACTTGTGAATTGCAAGAGTTGCGTAGTTACTTTGGTGTTTTATGAGTGTCATAGTTAATTGTGTGTTTTAAAGGTGGCATAGTTACTCGCGTGTTTTAAGAGTGGCGTAGTTACTTGGGTGTTTTAAGAGTGGCATAGTTACTTGTGTGTTTTAAGAGTGGCATAGTTACTTACGTGTTGTAAGATTGGCGTAGTTACTTGTGTGTTTTAAGAGTAGCATAGATACTTGTGTGTTTTAAGAGTGGCGTAGTTACTTGTGTGTTTTAAGAGTGGCATAGTTACTTGTGTGTTTTAAGAGTGGCATAGTTACTTATGAATTGCAAGAGTTGCGTAGTTACTTGGGTGTTTTATGAGTGGCGTAGTTAATTGTGTGTTTTAAAGGTGGCATAGTTACTCGCGTGTTTTAAGAGTGGCGTAGTTACTTGGGTGTTTTAAGAGTGGCATAGTTACTTGTGTGTTTTAAGAGTGGCATAGTTACTTGCGTGTTGTAAGAGTAGCGTAGTTACTTGTGTGTTTTAAGACTGGCATGGTTACTTGTGTGTTTAAAGAGTGGCATAGTTACTTGGATGTTTTAAGAGTGGCGTAGTTACTTTTGTGTTTTAAGAGTGGCATAGTAACTTGTGTATTTTAAGAGTGGCATAGTTACTCGGATGAAATAAGATGTGGCATAGTTACTTGTGTGTTTTAAGAGTGGCATAGTTACTTGTGTGTTTTAAGAGTTGCGTAGTTACTTTGGTGTTTTAAAAGTGGCATAGTTACTTGTGTGTTTTAAGAGTGGCATAGTTACTTGCGTGTTGTAAGAGTGGCGTAGTTACTTGTGTGTTTTAAGACTGGCATGGTTACTTGTGTGTTTAAAGAGTGTCATAGTTACTTGGATGTTTTAAGAGTGGCGTAGTTACTTTTGTGTTTTAAGAGTGGCATAGTAACTTGTGTATTTTAAGAGTGGCATAGTTACTCGGATGTTTTAAGAGTGGCATAGTCACTTGTGTGTTTTGAGAGTGGCATAGTTACTTGTGTGTTTTAAAAGTGGCATAGTTACTTGTGTGTTTTAAGAGTTGCGTAGTTACTTTGGTGTTTTAAAAGTGGCATAGTTACTTGTGTGTTTTAAGAGTTGCGTAGTTACTTTGGTGTTTTAAAAGTGGCGTAGGTATTTGAGTGTTTTAATCATTTTCTTGTAGAACTATGAATAAATATTCGACTGAGAAAATTTAATTGTAAAACCCCTAAAAGTATCAGAATCTGAACTTTTTTGTTTCTATATTCTACTCGAAGTACGGTCGCAAATGTTTAAAGTGTAAGACATGAGTATGACTCTCAGTTATGTCTTTTTTGTTCACGCATCGATGTAAATATAATAAATTTTATGAGACTGTCAAACAAGTGAGAGGTTTAGCGCTATAAACCCAGGTTCAATCCAACATTTTCTACATTTGAAAATGCCTGATCCAAGTCAGGAATATGACAGTTACTGTTCAGTCGTTTGATGTGTTTTAATATTTGATTTTGCCATTTGATTAAGGATTAAGTTCAGTATTTAAGTGATTATACTTTTTTCCAATATAAGCTGATTGGATATTGTGTACTCTCGACAACTATTAAAATTATTTTATGCGGTTGTACTTAACATTTACACTAACGCTGTTTGTTTGGTGTTTTTTTTTATACCATTCGTATTAAATTCATTTATGAAGGATAGTTTGAATGCCTAAAATATTTTATTTGCGTTGTCTTACAGGCAATTTATATCGATTCAAAACGAGAAATTTGAAGGTTTCAAACGTTGTCTTTTATTTTATCATTCTTATTGAATAACGTTAATGGGAGCGATTAAATCGCGTAAAAACATATTGTTTGTGTTGTCTTTATTGGTATAACTATTGATGACAGATCTTTGAAAGACTCTGATAAATCTTTAACAGTATCTTAAGTAATAATTGTAGTATTTATAATCTTGAATACTTCAATATTCACTATACACAAACTTCAAATGCACAATTTTGTATCTTGTGTGCACCGGTAACAGTTCGTACCAATGATTTCCATTGTGATACTGTCTGGTTTAAGGCGTTTGTTTATGTAGACAAATAAAAGATAACAACCTGAAGAAGACGTACTTTTTAACAATACCGATATATATCTTTAGTTTCTTGCTTTTAATACTTCACAGTTTATGTTTAGAACGATAAAGTGTTGGTTTCTCTCGATTTATAATATCATACTAACTGTTCCTTGTACTAGCAACTGTCATTATAGTTTTGAAAAAAAATCACTGTACACTGTAAATCAACTTAT
This sequence comes from Mytilus edulis, assembly GCA_019925275.1. Lineage (NCBI taxonomy): Eukaryota > Metazoa > Mollusca > Bivalvia > Mytilida > Mytilidae > Mytilus > Mytilus edulis. Next base: position 82,374,368 of record CM034358.1, on the reverse strand, counting down.
GTCCGGGTACAATTTAATTGAGCGATTTTCGGTAGTAGAAAAATAACGCGAATAAAAATCGTTGCCAATATGTAAATCTTATTTAACTTTAAAGATTATGTAGTATTATTGGGTTAACTTTACTACAAGTTTATATCATTTTGTGTTTCGATGAAAAACACACTTGTATATAAATTTGGACCATTAAAATGGGTGTTTACCTTTTCTGTCATGCTTCTAGAGGTATTATATGCAAACCACTGGTTACCAGAATATGCATATATATATATATATATATGTTGATCACTGTAAATGAAACGTATGATAAAGCTTATACACCCTCCTTGATTTTTTTAAAATATTGATCTCCAGATATAGTCACTTCACATTTGGTTGTCAGACATATTAGAAATAATTTATGTCAGTCTTGCAATTTTTAACTTTCTCTTTAAAGGTCAGAAGATATTGCCTGGAAACCAAAGTTTTTTTTATAAAATCTGTATGTAGGCAAGGTAATCTGCATCAATAGGAGATATGTTTCTAAAAGACCATTAAATGATTGGACTGTGAAGCTTGGAAATATGGCTGAAAAGACTTTTCTCTCAATAGTTATCTTCTTTTTTTTGGGGGGGGGGGGAGGGTGGCCCCTTCTTTTTTTTTTGGGGGGGGCCCCCCCCCCCAAAAAAAAGAAGATAACTATTGATTTTTTTAAGTCACCATCAATTGAGAGAAAAGTCTTTTCCAAACTGTTACCGGTTGCACATACGCATTTTAACAATGAGCGACACCTATAAAATTAAGTTATATATGAAATGCAACCAACAAATGATGCAATGTAAAACATTTATCAAACCAAGATTAATAAAATTGAGAATGGAAATAGGGAAAGTGTCGAAGAAACCCCCGACAAAAATTCAGATAAACAAGAGCCTGTTTATGATAACAAATGAACGACAAACAAATAAGACAGACATTTACGAACAATAACCACGAATTTACAAGCTACCGACATGGGAAAGGCACATACAGAATATCATATCATGTTTTATATATATATGAAACAAATGTTTGTCGTTTATCATAAAGATATAAACTTTGGTTTTCCAGTTTAAATGGTTTTTAACTAGTCAAAACTCGGTGTTAAAGACCGTACTTTGACCTTTAATGGTTTGCTTTTGCAGATTGTTACTTGGATGGAGTGTTGCCTTATACGCACTCATACCACATCATCTTATATCTATGAATTTCTTACTTCACTTTAAGGTATGGTCTCACACTAACCTCTCGGGACTGCTTCTGTCTCTCCTATCAACTTCTGGAGTTAAAACAAAAATATAGGGCATCTGCCAGTTACATACTGGTATAAATAAGACAGCATGCATACGATAAAGAAAGACAATACCATGGTCAAAAAAGAAAACAGACAATATCATGGCCAAATAAGGAAAACAGGTAATGCCATGGGCAATAGAGGGAAAAAAAACAGACAACACCATGACCGTTCGTTCAGGTTAAAGTTTTTGGTCAAGGTAGTTTTTGATGAAGTTGAAGTCCAATCAGCTTGAAACTTAGTACACATGTGTCCTATGATATGATCTTTCTAATTGTAATGCCAAATTAGAATTTTAACCCCAATTTCAGGGTTCACTGAACATAGAAAATGATAGTGCAAATTTCAGGTTAAAGTTTTTGGTCAAGGTAGTTTTTGATAAAGTTGAAACTTAGTATACATGTTCCCTATGATATGATCTTTCTAATTTTAATGCCAATTTAGAGTGCTAACCCTAATTTCACGGTTCACTGAACATAGAAAAATGATAGTGCAAATTTCAGGTTAAAGTTTTGGTCTAGGTAGTTTTTGATGAAGTTGAAGTCCAATCAACTTGAATCTTGGTATACATGTTCCCTATGATATGATCTTTCTAATTTAAATGCGAAATTATAGTTTTTACCCAAATTTCAGGGTCCACTAAACAGAAAATGATACTGTAAACCAACTTATTTTCGCGGACACTTTTTTTCGCGTTTTACCCTTTCATGACCACTTCGCGGCTATTTAATTTCGCGATTTTCTGATTGACTTGATGAAGTTAAAAAAGGAAATATCCAAGCTTTACATATTCACGACGATTTAAATTCGCGTTATTTTTTTACTCGCGAAAGTCGCGAAAATAAATCGCTCGCGAAAATAAGTTGGTTTACAGTAGTTGCGAGTGGGGCATCCGTGTACTATGGACAAATTCTTGTTATCACTTGAAAGAAATTGCAAATTTTGCCAGACATTTAAAAATAATGTTTAAATAAACCATGAGCAAAAGATACAGGAACCCTATTGTGTATTATATTTGTTTACATACAACACAAATTAATAATTGCTTTTTTCTTGACAGCTGTCAATGGAAAATTCAGTGATTGGGGACAATGGTCATCATGTATCGTCAATTCTGGTTGTCAAGGTTACAGAGAAAGGGAAAGGTCATGCAATACTCCAGCTCCTCAACATGGGGGAATACACTGCACTGGTTCAGTAGAGAAACAAGAAGCTTGCAACAATTGCACCTGACCAGCAAAAAATGACCAAGGACTATTATAATCCTTTTTAGCATTTAGTTTAATGACATTAATTTTAAAAGTTAAATGAATAAAAAAACTTTAAATATCAACCTTGTGTTAGTTCTAATTTTTTAAGAAAATGTCAAAATGATCTAGCCTTTCCAGTGACATAGCTACAACTTCTAGCTGCAACAAATTATGGAAGTCTGATATATAACATTAAGAAGATGTAGTACGATTGTCAATGAGACAACTCTCCATCAGAGTCACTAAATGACACAAATAAAAAACTATAGGTCACTGAATGGCCTTTAACAATGAGCAAAGCCCATACCTCATAGTCAACCCGGAAATGACAAATGTAAAACTATTTAAACGAGAAAACTTGCCGCCTAATTTTAATATGTACAAAATAATGAATGAAAAACAAATATGCTACACAACAACATACGACAACCACTGAATTACACTCTTGACTTGGGACAGGCACATACAGAATGTGGCAGGGTTAAAAGTTAATCAGAAAGTACAAGTAAGGCAAAAGGTTGGACATGAATGAGGCAGCAAATAAAAGTTTAAAATGAAAAAATGTAGAGGTCAACATGTATTCTAAAATGGAAAATAATATTCATCTTTAAATCACTCCAAAGACTTAACAAGCTATAAATGATTAGACCATAATAATTATTTTAAAAAGGTCGGGCCCATCTGTCCACCCTTGGTTCCATGGATATTTTTTGTCCCATTTTCTCAGGAACTACATTACAATGATTTCTGAAATTTGGGTTCAAGGTTTTATGAGTCAGCTATACCCTGTTATGTGTTTTCAGATTCATTAATCAACAACTTCCTGTTTACCAAACAATTACATCTTTTTATTCCGGTTGTGCATTGAAGGTGGTGGATGTGTTTTTATATCGTGCGACAATTTTTACCTTTTACAGAGTACCTGAACATCTTATTGGGCTGAAAGTGCAGGAATACGCATACAATACATATTTATCACTTACTTAAAAAGAAAATTGCAATTAATTGATCACATTTCCAATTTTTCCAACAAAAAAACAAATTTTACCTGACGCGCCAATCATTCAAAATGGCGGGCTTTTACAAAAGTTAATACTGCAGCCATGTGTGCCCTTAAAATTACTTAATAAGTAATAAGTTCATTCCATTTGCTTATATTACATATTATCCTACGCATATTTCCTTTAAAATTTTATTATTTTAAGTGCACTTGACCGATTTTACTTTTTTTTTTTTTTTTTTTTTTTGGCCACGTGCGTTTGATATATTTTTTTTTATTATTTTTATATCCCCATAGTTATTATATTATTTGCCAATTGAATTAATTTGAATTAAGTTTATTTCAGGAGTACATACAAATTCATATATTTTAAATACAGTCTCAAGTTCAGATAAATTAGTTTATTGTCTGTTCAAGTGGGATTTCTTGACTAAACACTTAACACCCTTGTATAGTTTTCCTTCATATTTTTGATCTTATTTGCCAATTAAATTTCATTTCAGGAGTACATACATAATTATATATAATTTAAATATAGTCTTAAGTTCAGATAAATTAAATTATTGTCTGACCTAGTGTGATCTTCTCACTAAACATTTAACACCCTTGTATAACCTTTTCATCATATCTATTATCTACTAAAGACTTATATAATAGCAGTTATTATTCTTATATACATCTTATCCATTATTAAATAAAAATAAATATATATTTACTAAAACAAATAGACCTAAACTTTTTGCATTAATAAAGTTAATACATGACTCTGCTTCTTCACTAGTGCTTCCAGCTGTCATTATTTATTAAGCTTTTAAAATTATAAGGAAAAGCAACTGTCTACTAGGGTATACAGAAGAACATTAGTACCTGGCAAATATTGTACTAAATTGAAACACAAATGACTGAACATAAGCTAGAAAAATATCTCAAAAAAACTTTCAATCCGCCTATTGGTCCGTCTAGACTTGTACCAGTTGTGTTGTCCGACAGCAAAGCAAGATATTTACAAAGTGAATGTAAACTGTCTCCCGAGATAGATATCAAATGGTGGTTTAAGTCAGGTCAAACTTCAACAAGCGGTCTTGCTTGGCTAAAAGACAACTTAGCGTCTAAAATTGGACATCTCGATAATATTTCCCTGTACGTGTGGCTAGGTACATGCGACTTCACAGATTATAGTCGTAGTGATAAGATTATCACATTAAAACATAACCCTGAGGAAGCAGCATCACAACTTATAAACAATTTAAAAGAATTTGCAACCCTTCTAGCTGAATATCCTGGATGTAAAGTCACATTTCTAGAAATCCCTATATTTTCTATATACATTTGGAACCGTCTTCATGATCACCCTGATATACTATATACTTATAAACTGTATAAGGCGATGGTGGGGCTTACCACAACGTCCTTACAGTAATCGCAATAAATATTTTGATGGACATATAATATTTATATTGAATATTGCAACTTTCTTACCATTTACATCATAAGTATTTAGAATTTTCATGATGAATATCCAACCGTATAAAGTTGATAACATACAGAAAACCAACTTGGTTAGTGTACATGCACTTGCTCAAAATAGTTACAACAATAACTACACTCTCAATATAGAAAAATCACTGAAGAAAAAGCTTGAAAGTACTAAAAGATCTGTAATAGAGTATGTCTATACTGGCGGTGGCGTTACTATCAAAATGGACACCATATCTTTTGAACTGTTCATATATGCTCTGGATAAAGAAATTTCGGCCAAAGACTTTAAACTTCTAGAGCAAAAGTTAAAGAAAAAAGAAGAACAATTAAAGATTAAAGAAGCTATATTAAATGACAAATCAAATGACAAGTCAAGTATTTTAGATAGACTATTCAAAGCAGAAAGTAGAAACCTAGAACTAGAACAATCTCTTAAAACCCTAAATCAATGTTTAGATAACTCTGTGAAGAATCAAGCCCACATGGATAGTAAGACAACTGACAACCATAAACAAAAACAGCCAGCTGAAGATCTCATCAGAGGTATACATGAAAGAGTAACCGAGTACGTCCTAAAAAAAGTTGATCGGGAACTTAGTCTTCTCCAATCCTTGGATACAGATAGTCCTCTACAAGAGAAATCTACACATGGCAATAGTGCTCCAACTAGCTCCGTCCAACACAACGTTGAATATGCAAATTATCGCAATAGTGCTCCAACTAGTTCCGTCCAACACAACATTGTCTATGCAAATCCACATTTTCCGAGCTACCCATACAACACTCACTATTCCAGAGATTACAATATTCCAGCCACTAATTATAATAGTACATCACATTATCAGTGGGGCAATGGTGGGACTTACCACAACGTCCCTACTGATAGTCATGATCCGTGCTATCCACACTCTCACAACTGGAATAATTATCAGGACAATATCCACAAGAGTTACTACCCGGAAACAAGTACTCCAGATTATTATACCCAAGGTAACTGGTGGGGCAATGGTGGGACTTACCACAACGTCCCCCCAGAAACCTTTCATCATTCTCATAATCGGCATTCTGCAGAAAATCATGTTTGTTTTTCTAATTTAATCTCACTTACTCCGACTCAACTTTCTGCTAATTCTGCTAGTAATACAGAGGCAAATTGTAGAGAAAAAACATCTACTGCAAGATTTCATAATTCTTCGTCTTCCTCTATAACGAACACTCCAGAAGAGAAAGATAAAACTTCTCCAATGCTTCACGGTTCAAGAATAGGTCAACCCCTATATTATTCACAAGACAAATCGGAGCAGGATTTTTTATACAAGGAACTGTTCCAATTCGAAAGGCACAAAATGTTGTCATAAACATCGACACGTTACTTACTGAACAAATGAATACAAGCAGTGATGGAATTATTGAATACGATGTTTTAGATTTTAAAAATGACTGTATAAATGTACATTGTGTAAATAAAGATAAAGATGTACGTAGCAACTCTACTCTGAGGATTTTAGATTTTAACTGCAAAAACATATTGACATGTGGTCCTCTATTTAAAGAGTTGGAAAGCAAAATTGATATATTTCTTCTCCAAGAACACTGGCTATATGACTGCCAACTAAATCTATTACAGGAACTACATAATGATTTTACTGGAACGGGTAAAGCAGTTGATTCTAATGATCCTATTCAACCTCATCATATGCCTCGTGGCTATGGAGGTGTAGCTATATTGTGGAAAAAGAATCTTGACAAACTTGTTACAACTTTACCAATTGGAAATGAGAGAATACAGTGTATTGAGTTGTCTGGAAATCAGAAACTTTTATTTATTTCTATTTATCTTCCTTGCAAATCGTCAGATAACCATCTAAATGAACTTTATGAATGTATTGACCAATTACATGAGATCATGGAGGTTTATAAAACCACTCACCAGATAATTATTGGTGGAGATTTTAATGAAAATATTTTTAAAGAAAATAACTCTAATAGAAAAAATTATATACTGGATTTCATGTCAGACCATAACTTGTCTACTACAGAAGTTGGAATTACCTATACACATACCAGTGGCATATCATCTTCTGCAATTGATTATATACTTTACCAAGAGAAATTTAAAGACTTCATAATAAATATTGAAAAACCTGACATTATTTCAAACGTCTCGGATCATCTTCCAATTCTACTACAACTCAAATATGAATTTCCCTGCATTAATTCCGTAAGTCAAACACAGGTGACTACCCACCATAAGGTCAAATGGAACAATATAGATAGAGATAGATATAAAATTCTAGTTGAAGAAGGCATAGCTCTATTAAAAGTCGATCCAATGAACCCTAATGAACTGGATCAAGCTTTTCAGACTCTCAACCATACTCTTACTAAAGCTACTTTGGCTGTTGCTCCCAAAAAGAAAAAAAAGATACGGAAGAAGAAATTACAAATTATGACTGAAAATATTTCTCAAGCAATATCAGAGAAAAAAATAGCATTCTTTCAGTGGAAACAAAATGGTCGTCCACCTGACCCCAACCATCCTCTTACTATTCAGAAGAAAATCACAACTTCCTCTCTTCGTAAACAATGCAGAATAGAAACTGCACTACAGAGAATACAAGAACGGCAGAAAATCATTGATGCAGGGTATAACGATCCGGCACTTTTCTACAGCCTTATAAAAAAACAAAGAGGTAGACTTTCACGCTTTATTGAGGAACTAACTGTTGATGAAGAAATTTTCCAATCTCCCGAAAATGTAATGAAGGGCTGGAATAAACATTTTGGTGACCTAGCAAAAAAGTCCAACAATAACTCTTTTGACACTATTTATCTAAATTCAATTGAGAAAGAAGCTACCCATATTATTAACAAGTGTAAAGATACATATATTCATCAGGAAATTTCTACTGAAGAGATAAAAAGAGCTGTCTCAAAACTCAATACAAACAAAGCTGAGGATTTTTATGGTTTAACAGCTGAACATTTTATCCATGGAAGCGAATCTTTATTACAACATTTACAACATCTGTTGAATATCTGCTTTAAATTCTGCTACATACCGGATTTACTGAAAATCGGAACTTTGTTTCCTGTGTTCAAAAATAAAGGGGATGTAAAAAATGCCAAAAATTATAGAGGAATTACTATAACTCCAACATACTCAAAAATTATAGAAAAAATATTGAAAGAAAGAGAAAATCCAAAAATTATAATTTCACAAAACCCTCTTCAAAAAGGATTCACTGAGGGCACGTCTCCACTGATTTGTGAACTTTTTATAGAAGAATTTGAAAGGGAAAGCAAAGACCTTAAACTTCCAGTCTACATAGCCTTATTAGACGGCAAGTCAGCTTTCGATGTTGTGGTACATGCTAATTTGATCCGTCGTATGTTCCAGATAGACTTCACGGAACAATCCATACTATTACTAAATAATCTATATGTAAATGCATCTTCTCTTATCAAATGGAATAATATAATGTCAAAAGAGATGTTCACTATTGATCAGGGGGTCCGTCAAGGAGGTGCATTCAGCGCTGACTTATATAAAATTTACATTAATCCTCTGCTTAACATTTTAAGTACATCAGGTCTTGGTGGAAGAGTAGGGAACATAAATTGTTGTGCTCCTACATGTGCTGACGATGTAGCACTTGTCTCCAACAACCCTCTAGATTTACAAACCATGATTAACATTGCTTTGGATTTTAGCAAAAGAGAAGGGTATTTATTACAGCCTACAAAAAGCGTTATTATTCCAGTAAAAACATGCCGCAAATTTTATGAAATTGAAGATGGATTTTGGAAATTAAATGGAAAAAACATGCCAATTGTTTCGAACGCCTCACACATAGGAATTCAAAAATCTGACAAAAATTCTGCTGAATCGACAGTAAATGAAAATATAAAGAAAGCACGTAGAGCAATGTACAGTTTAATGGGTACAGGCCTCCATGGAGAGAATGGTCTAGATAGTAAAACTTCAATAGCATTGATAAGAACATATATTCTGCCAATATTAACTTATGGTTTGGAAATTTTATTACCTAAAGGAAAAATACTAAATAATATATCTATTCAATATAAAAAATGGATCAAACAAATTCTGTCTTTAAATTCCAACGTAGCAGATTCTGCAGTTTATACTTTATCTGGTTTACTCCCTATAGAAGCTGAAATCCACGTCAAAGCTATCAATCTCTTTGGAAACATATCTAGAGCGAATTGTGATTCAATTGAATGGCGGTTAGCCGAAAGACAGTTACAGATAAAATCTCATAATAGTTGCAGCTGGTTTATTGAAGTCAAGGAATTATGTTTAAAATATGAAATTAATGACTTATATGCTTATTTAACCAATCCGTTATCAAAATTCCAATGGAAAAAGCTAGTTAAATCCAAAATTCATGTCTATTGGACATCTAAAATTACTGATGAGTCAAAAGGTTACTCAACTCTTAAATTTATGGACCATAAATATAATATTGGATCTGTACATCCTTTAGCTATATCAGTTAATGCAAATCTAAAGGACATCAGAAAAATTCCTGTACGTCTTAAAATTTCAACTGGGAACTATATCCTGCAAACCCACAAGGCATCATTTTCAAAGAATAACTTTATAAGTCCAACTTGTAAACTCTGTGGTAAAGCGGATGAAACGGTGGAACATTTTATTCTATTGTGTGAAAAGTTAGAAGAGACAAGAATACCACTTTTGTCAAAGATCTTAGATAATGGAAGCCTGATCCTAGCCAAAGTTGCAACTTCGTTTCCAATTGATCTTATCCAACTAATCATCAATCCGTTCTGTTATGTAGACATTAATGCAAACAGAGCTGTTTTTAAGGAAACCAGTAACATTTTGGAACCCCTGTGTAGACAGTTGCTTTATAATATGCATAACAAACGCTATGCTTTATTAGCTAATATAGATAAGCAAGACAGTAGAAAATCTAACTTCTAATTGCTTAATAGTGTAGTTTAGTAAGATTGGCCTTGCAAGTACATATCGGGCACACATGGTCCCAGAATGAGTTGTTTTTGTATTCAAAGAACATTTTAGTTTTATTTCTATCAAAGTTTTTCTAATGTTTTATTTTGTGTATGTAACATAAATTCTTGAGGTGGCGGAAAATTTTAATATATGAAGTGATACGCGTTGTATTGTGTTATATTGCGTATTGACATTTTCCTCTGTGTGAATGGAGGTGTGCCTTGATTGGCAGAATTACGATTATAGAATAGAATAGAATATAGATATAATGCAGTCACAGTAGCGGTATCATCAGACTGAGTGAGCAGTAGCTCATAGTTTTACTTGTTTATTATTTGCCATCAATATCAAAATTATAAGTGAACAAAAATCAAAGAAATAGCTAAACAAGAATGTGTCCATAGTACATGGATGCCTCACTTGCACTATCGTGGTAATAAGTTTCAAGTTGATTGGACTTTAACTTCATCAAACACTACCTTGACCAAAAACTTAAACCTAAAGTGGGACAGACTGGCCGATGAACGAACTAACAGACGCACAGTCTGGAAATCATAAAAGCAGCTATTTCTGAAGAAAATTCTTCTAAAAAGGAAAATGATCAGGATAAGGCAGCAACCATTTGATTTTCGGGGGGGGGGGGCTATGATTTTTTTTGGAAAAAAAAGTTTGTTTCCAGTTTTTGGAGAAAAAAATAATTTGTTTTTGATTGTGAGAAAAAAAATTTGTTTGTTTCACCCTCAGCTGCCACTATATGCAATGCTAAAATTGAAAAAAAATATTGTTTTCGACTTGTCCAGAAAAAAAAACCATAGCCCCCCCCCCCCGAAAATCAAATGGTTGCTGCCTAAGATCTACAAATATGTCAACATGACTGAAATTGCAGTTAACTCATAAATACAAATATTTGGCGTACAAGTTTTACTGGTCCTGTAGATTACTTATTTCAAATGAAATAGAACATCCTAAATTTTACATTGATGTTGTTAATCAAGCCTGGAAATTTAGATACAATTTGAATAAAAAAATCTAAAAGGTTTACCTATTCAACACAGTAGTTAAATCTTTGGATAATGATTTTGTTGGTATAAGTATTGATTTTGTTATTAGTAAATTAAAACCATATAAAATATAACACATATGTTCTTTCAGGGTACTACAATCTGTAGATACCTATATTTTGGCTGTACTTAATTCTTTGGATGTTGAATGTGTACCGATAAATATTTTAGTCTTAGATACATAATTTTTTTATTAATTGTTTTGTCACTTAAACTGTAAGTACTCTCTGATCTGTACTTTTTATCTCACAAGGCCATAAGGGCCAAGCAAGCTCTTTTTGATCACTTGGCATCTGTCTAATAGTTGAAATCTGTGTTGAAAGTCTTTAAAAAGAAATAGGGTTTAAAACAGGCAACATTATCAATTGCAATGACCTATGAAAATAACGGAAATTTTAGATAAACCACCTTACAATAATCTGATACATTCACATTAGTTGGAACCGTGTCATGAAAAGTCAATGCAGACCACAAAACATGAAAATTAGGTCATGGTCAGATGTACCTCATCAGACAAACATGTTATTGAACCTTTTAATCAGTCTGTATACCAAATACAGTTAACCTATTTTCGAAAATCTTTTATAACTCTTTTTTACTTCTAAGAAATAATCCTAATAAAAACATTAGAGTGCACACACTGAAATGCCTCGCCTTCTTTACCAATCATTGATAGTATGTTGATAGTCATAAATATAAAGCTTTATTACAACTGTCATATAAACTTAACATTAATCAAGAAAATTAAACATTAACCAGTGAACCATGAAAATGAGGTCAAGGTCAGATGAACCATGCCAGGCAGACATGTACAGCTAACAATTCTTCCATACAACAAATATAGTTGACCTATTGCTTATAGTTTAAGAAAAACAGACCAAATCACAAAAAGCTAATCACTGAGCAATGAACCGTGAAAATTAGGTCAAAGTCAAATAAAACCTATGTAACTGACATATAGATCATAAAATATTTCCATACACCAAATATAGTTGACCTATTGCATATAGTATTAGAAAAAAAGACCAAAACACAAAAACTTAACTTTGACCACTGAACCATGAAAATGAGGTCAAGGTCAGATGACACCTGCACGCTAGACATGTACACCTTATAATCATTCCATACAACAAATATAGTAGACCTATTGCATACAATATAAGTAAAACAGACCAAAACACAAAAATTTAACTATAACCACTGAACCATGAAAATGATGTCAAGGTCAGATGACACCTGCCAGTTGGACATGTACACCTTATAGTCCTTCCATATACCGAATATACAAGACCTATTGCTTTTAGTATCAAAGATATGGACTTGACCACCAAAACTTAACCTTGTTCACAGATCCATGAAATGAGGTCGAGGTCAAGTGAAAACTGACGGGCATGAGGACCTTGCAAGGTACGCACATACCAAATATAGTTATCCTATTACTAATAACAAGAGAGAATTTAACATTACAAAAAATCTTAACTTTTTATTCAAGTAGTCACTGAACCATGAAAATGAGGTCAAGGACATTGGACATGTGACTGACGGAAACTTCGTAACATGAGGCATATATATACAAAGTATGAAGCATCCAGGTCTTCAACCTCCTAAAATATAAAGCTTTTAAGAAGTTAGCTAACACTGCTGCCGCCACCGGATCACTATCTTGTGACAAAAGTCGCAGGCTCGACAAAAAAAAATCTATGGACTGAAATATCCATGAAAATAAGGTCAAGGTCAGATGAACCTTGTTAGACAGACATGTGAACCTTACAATTATTCTATTCATTGAATAAACATAATGAATTACTTAGTTTAAGAGAAAGAAATACCCAATCCCAAAACTGAACATTAATCAATGAACCATGACTTTGTAAGGCTAGGCGATCTCTAATGATGGTAATGATGGACAGCTGTTAATAATCCTGTGGCAATTAAATGCATATTCAGGACAGGTACATGAAAATTAACCCTGCTTTGTGCAATCCACAAGAAGAGCAGCAGCAAATATCAATTTTTGAGTCGTTTAGGTTTTAACATGCCAGAGTTCCAACTTGAGGCGAACACTCTAATACAAGACCACTGATGTTATTGTATAAAAGACTCCTTAGTTGTAAATGTCTGTGTCATTTGGTCTCTTGTGAAGAGTTGTCTCATTAGGAATCGCACCACTTCTTTTTTATATGTAGACCTAGCAATGAATCCATATACATTTGTACCAAATATAGTTGTCCATATTACACATAAAAATGGGGTAACTAGTCAAATAAAAAGACCATACAAATATGAAGCTATCCAGCACCTTAAGTTTGGACAATAAGTTTTAAAAAAGACAACCCTGTTAAGTATCCCTAAGTTCTGCTGATGATACACTGCCAAGCCAATGATGATGATAGACGCCAAGTGATGGAAATATAATTAAATATAAATAAATATATTAATTAAATATAAATAAATTAAAGCATCTGCATGTGTCATACCCTCGGCCACAGAAACCTCTTCCTTCTTTACTTGTCATCAAGATACAATTAAGATAAGATGATTTTCCAAATAAATTTTAATTACCAATTATTATGATCCTACATGATACAATATAACCAAATGAAACCAAACACAATCTGCTTCTTTAAAGATGTGTGTTACTATCAAACAAACAGTTACTTGTGATATGCTTTTGTTCACGGTTGTAAATGATCTTTAAATAAAAAGGAGGAAAAGGATCTGCATCATGGGTTTGGTATCAGTAGCAAAATATGACAATAATGTAAATAAATGACAGTACTGAGGATACTATCTTTTTTCCTGGTTGTTTTTATTATAGGGGGGAATAATCCTAATGTAATTTCTTAGTCTATATAATTAAGTATATAAGTTTATGAATTAAAATAAAATCATGTAAATTTTTTGATACATGTAATAAATATTGTAATCATTTAGTGACTATTCTTTGTTTAATATATAAACTTAAGGCTTTCTAGTTACTTAACTTATAAATAAATAATAGAATTCCATATAAAAAAGAATCCTCAGTTTGTCTCAACTTTTAAAAATGACATCCAAAAACAATACAATTCTTATACAAAGTAAAACTGTGGTAAAAGCTATAATATCAAAATATCAAAACATGCATGTACAAATTATTTTTTGAGAATTACTCAACTTATTTACTGGGTAATTAAAACAAACTAAATATCTTGATCGGTGCAAAAATGATTAGATTACCAATGAAATAGCAGAGGTGGGGAAAATTTGGTTGATTATTTAGGAAATCACTTAAGTACCACTGGAGGAGGCCCCTCTAACAATCGGTGAGCACCCCTCCCTTTGTTTCCCTTTATGAAAATTTCTGGATCCTCCAGTGAGCAGATTACATTTCATTCATTCACATTTTTAACCTCAAGCTGTTTTAAACTATATAGTTTCTTTACTCCTTCCAAATTTCTAAGCTATTTGTTTTTAAAATTAAGTAGTATATTTTTATATTTATTTATGGAACCCAGGAAGGCCGATAACTAGTGTTCAGTTATTTTTTTATAGTCTGATTTATGCATTAGGCCGGAATGTGGTATAGTGATTCAGTGTATGATATGTTTGCTCATCCATCTACAACTTTAACCCACAATTATCAAGATTAAATGGGACTTTCCCGATACTTTCAAATAATCTTCAGTCTCTGCCGACATTGTGTACTATTTTCTATAACTTCTAAAGGTTCTCTAATGAAAGAATGGATTTTTTCTTTTCTTATATCTTATTACTCATATTGAAGGATAGGTTAGTTCAGCTGATATCAACATAGATTTAGTTAGAGCAGATTCTCAACTTGCATCCACAAATCTAACAATTTGATCAATCTTCCAAGGACTGCATCAATAGTTGAAGGGTGAAATAGAATGTTTATGAATTAAACAGAGAGTTAAAAGCATAAAAATGTCAGATCTCATTATGAAAATAAATATCTGCATGTGAAAGTATTTTTTTTTAGTTTCCGAACAAACCCAATCATATTAAGGCTTGGTATAACAAGATTTTACAATAAAAACAAATAAAATCAGATAAAATCATATAAACACAAATGTTGTTATAGCAAACCTTATATATACTTCAAAGCTACAGTGGTAATATACTATTGTCTTGAAGTAGAATATATTGAAAATTTGTATTACTGTCAATGACAATTTTGTCATAATGAGATCTAACTTTTTAAGACAAGATTAAAAGCAGGATAAAAACATGATAAAAAATATTCAAACTATTCCTATCCTTCATATGAGGAACTCATTTTAGGAGATGCTTCCAAAAGTTAAAACAAAGTATTTAAAAGGTCCATTCTTTCAATTTGGAACCCCAAAATTTCATTATAATAAAATAAAATACACACTGCCATTAGTTGCAGAAGATAATCTGAAAGTTTCAATGAAAATCTACCAATAGTTTATAAGCCGTGGATGAGAGATGATGATGATGGACAAACAGACAGAAAACACAAATCTTCTCATTGCAGAGGCGGTTTAGAGGGTCCCCACCCCCTTTTGTGGGAAAAAATTGTTATATTATAAAGGGAATCACTTGGGCTGGCTGGTCCCCTCTTAGGCAGTCAGTGGAGTAAAACCCAACCCAAAACCCAAACATTTTTATTTGGGGTCAAAAACTTAGTAGTTAAAATATTTAACAGGGGACTAGTTTCATATTAGCTTTTCATAGTGTTTGGCCATCAAAATCCTACTATTTTGGATTGTAACCGACAAAATTCATTTCACAAAGCACTTGTAAGGCTTATATGGTACATAACTTAAAAATATATGTAAACCTATGTACGTCTTGTGGGTACTTTGAGAAACCATATGGCATACCTTTGGAACCCCTCAAATAACAATAATTTCAGTTTAATTTTTCATCAATCACAAAACAATAATTGAATGCAAGTAATATAAATAAAAAAAATTCTATAATTAGAATTCAATACAGCAATAAAAATACAATTTGTTAAAAACTCATTCTGCTTACAAGACTATACTGTCTACAGATTGTTCCAATAGAGATAGTAACAGTTCATCCGATTGTTTGCAGGATTATTGTCTGAGGATTTTACCATACAAGGCAGCAACTGTTACACTTTCAACTGAAAAGAAATAAAGTTAAGTTTCAATTATTTTATCAAAATAATCTTAAGTGTATATAATAAAATTCAATTTAAAAAAAAAACCATATCAATGAATGTGAAAACTCTTCTTATTTTTGCGACTTCATTTTACTGAAATCTGTCAATATAGTTAATGATAGAGTCTCCAATGTATTATAAAGAAGCGGTTTATTTTATGTTGCATTAAGTCTTTTGAAAGATATCCATTGAAGAACCAGATGGGGCATTTTTTGATATTCTATGATAAATGCTGAAATTTAAAATCTATACTAAGGCCATATTTTGCCAAGTGAACATTGTCATATGGTACTGATAAAATAAAGAGTACATTGTTGACCACTCTTATTAATCTTTAACCCTTAAGTCAGTATTTATTACCAAATAATATTATTTATAGTATTATTTTCTTTTAAACAGGATTAATATTACTGGTACCTACCTATATATTAGCTGTATTAGACCACCAAGTCTTATTCCAACACCATGAAAACATGCCACAGAAAGTATCTAAAAAGAAATTAATACAATTTTATTAATTTTACAAACTAATTTATATGTTAACCTAAAGATTACTTTACAAATTGTTCTGATTTCACACTTTATGTACCAATAGTTTAACATTCACCTATTTTGTAATATTTATATAAAAGATTGAAAAACAAACCAAAATAGTCAAAGGTTTATGATTTGAATTCTGCACTCAACTACTTTTAATAATGAAAATGAGTTGTCTCCCATTGAATAAACAAATCTTGCTGTTAATTAAACTGGTCTCCTCTTGAAAGTTGATTCCTATCTCAGGATTTACTCTTGTAATTGTAATAGAAATTCTTGTTAATGTACCTGCTATCTCAAAATATTAAACTTGTAAATAAATTCTTCAAAGATGTTTTTCATGCAGAAAATAAAGATGAATATGTACTTTTTAACAATTATACACATGTATTTCTAGAAAATGTATAGAAATTGTTTGACTTCAATAAACTTGCCTTCTCAATTTCATGGTAAATACTCAGACTTGGTTGAAGATTCTATTGACCATCTTCCTTTGAGCTGCTCTCCTGGCTGCCAGGGTGGCTGTCATCATTATCTTAATTGCAATCTTTCAGTTTTTGGTCCATTATTTATATAAATAAATAAAAAATATCAGATGCACTCTCAATTAATCACATATCTTGAAAATTTCACCAAATCAATTCTACCCATAATGACCCATGATTTCTCCCACCCTCAAAACTATTATCTAGACCTCTGTTTACATTTTTTTTATTTACAGAACTCTAAATAACAGTCAATACATTTTTTTGTATTAGCTAGTATGATTTGAATCTGATATCAAAGCAAAAACAAATGTGAAAATCAAGTAAATAGTTATATAATAATTCCCTACCATGAGGAAATTTCAAGAATGAGGAGTTAAACAGGGGAATCATTTATTACCTCCCATTGCCAAAAAATTTCACCTGTTGGGACTCCACATCATTGCTATATCTAACAAAAATACAAAATGGTAGAGCTATAATTAAAAATAAATAATTTGATATAAAATATTCAAACATTTACAAAAAATAATTAGCACCTTGGTGGTTCATTCCCATTACTCTGACTTTCTCAACCATTAAAAAATTGGTCACCAAGATATAATCAATATTGCTGAAAGTGGTGGTTAACACTAAAAATCAATCAATCTTTTTTCACCAGGATGTTTCTTTACTATGATTATTTTGAAATATTTTGTTTGATCTAAAAACAATGCTAAAAATAACAAAACATTGGAAAAATATTTATCATACAAATAAGAAAAATAAAAAAATACATTTCTTTTTTTTTTCTTTTTAGATTCTCCATTCTTAACCTAATGGAAATGTTTTGAATACACATGGACCATTATAAAGATAGTCTCAAGAAAGTCTACAAGTAATATTGTAAAATTAGTCTCAAGAAAGTCTACAAGTAATATTGTAAAATTCTGAAGTATCAATTTAGCATCAAACTTCCAGTCTTGCTGAAAATGGAGAATCTTTACATTTTTTTTTTTTTTATTTGTGATAAAAATCATAATTTTTTTTTCAAACATACACAAAAATAGTCTGAATTTCATTCATTTTTGTTTCAGTTGTATTGCACAATAATTTCTTGCAGCCACAGTTGAAGTCACCTGAAAAAGAAATATGCATTCTAATATCTGTCAGAACAATATTCAATGCAAAGGGATCAGTAACTGGTTATTGCACTGATGATGCATAGAAAATTGATTTACTTTGTTTTAAAGTGATGTGTTGACATGAATTCACAAACAACCAGTCTTCTTTAGCAAACAAGGGATGACAAGTAGTTGGTTGTTGTCCAACATATTTGTTATTATTTCATTGTTTCATAATAAATCTAGCTGTTGGTTTTCTTGATTGAATTGTTTCACATTTTTTCATGTCGCCTACTTTCTGTTTCATAGTTAATTGTAAAGTATATGTTTTGCTCATTGTTGTAGGCCATACAGTGACCATTAGTTGCTTACATCCATGTCATTTGGTCTCTGGAAGAGTTATTTCATTGACAATTATCTTCTTTACTTTATATATGGAGAAAATTTTAGAAAACAGATTTTCTAAGTAACAGTATATTTTTTATTTCCTTTATTTATCTTCATACCTCCTAATGTCCTCCTTCCAGATTATATATACGATTATAGTTTTAAGAAATATTAAAGTATACTACTTCTCTGAATAATTAAAGTATAATACTTCTTAGCATAATGAAGAACTTACTAAGGTTTGTACATGCTCTTTGCTGAATAATTCATTAATTTATGTACTGGTTCTTACCATAAAAGCCAGCTCCAATGCCCATTCCCAACTTCAATCCTTACAGACAAGCTGTGAAGCTAATCTGAAATATAAAATGTTGTCATATTATTAATAAAATGGTTTAAAAGGATCACTTGTAACTGTATTAAAATTATAAAGAAATGGGTTATATGCATGTACTAGATGTTGAGAACATATTGACTAGACAGCAATCCAACAACATAACAAACCAAATAACCATGTTAGATCCTTCAATTTACACTATACATTGTATTTGTACTGATATCAAGAGAGGGTAGAAATAAATAACAGAAATTTAGTGTGATTATGTTAAGGCAAGGAAAGTAAAAAATGGATCTAATTATTTTTATACATGTACTACATTTTTCTTTTTTTTCTTTCTTCTTTTCGAAACTGTATACTGGTACC
>CM034358.1:82338759-82354797 GCA_019925275.1 Mytilus edulis | reverse complement strand
CAATTAATTACTAAAATTTTTAAAAATATATCATTTTTTTTTCCCGAAGGTACATATTTACCTCATATTCTTAAAAGAACAGATAATGTATACCCAAATTATGTATAGTGAAAATCAAATGTTGTTCGAATGTCTAGCTTCTATTTAGTATTTTTAAAAAGTGTGTAAAAAAAGGAATTATTCCTTTATTTCAAGCTTTATGTAATTCGAAAGACCGTTATTAAAAGTATGTTGAAATTTAATTAGCACCGGGTTTGGATCCCTTTTAATTTTGAAAACGTCTTGCTGGGGGGGATCCCACCATTTCCTTTCTTTATAGAATTGTAGAACTTAAAGGGCGTTGTTATTCAATCGCTAATTCAGTTTAAATAATATAAATATATTGTTTTTTTTTTTTTGTTAATTTTAATTTGATCGTAAATCTTTATTGATCAAAATTTAAATAAAAGAATACACCAAAATTATAAATCTTTGAAAAGTCAGTTAAGTATCCTATTATTTCTAAGAATGATATAGAAATATATATTCTACCATCAAAAATTTCGTCCAACTCATCTTTTCATCACTCGTAGTTTTTTTTGTTGATTGTTTATTTCGAGTTTTAAAATATTTTTCAAATGAAGAAATATTGTTCAGGTTCGCTGAAAGTGGAGATATTATGGGTTAAACTGATGAAAAAAATAGAAAAGATCAATCTACAGGGGCCTTGGATATGTAATATGATTCTGTACATAAAAATTTTAATTATAACAAGTCAAAAAGGATACAACATCACCATTAAAAATATAAAAGAACAAAATTAGATATGTGGATAAAGATATCCTTTTCAATAATAGACGATGTCAAATAAATTTCATTCAATTATTTAAATGAGAAACTTTTTCTAAATCTTGAAATTTATACAATTTAAGCGAACACCACAGACGCTGATACAATTTTAAAATTTCCAAACACGGCGCAAAGATTACAAAGATATGCCAAATGAAAATAGGTATTTTCGATGTGAACTGGCACAACTCTAAATTTCCAAAGGTTGTGACAGTTTAGATGTTATAACTGCATTGAGGGCTGTCCTCAAACAAAAAAATCAAAAATGTCCTAACCGATCCAAGTTTGTATGTTATTTCAAATTTGACAACGGTAGGGCAATTGCAACAGAAGCTACATATTTAAGCCTCCCTAACGAATAACAGTCTAATAATGATTAGAAAAATAAGTTTGATCTAATGAGGTAAAATAATTGAACGTGGCTACGTACTTATACATCCATCCCGAATGAATGGAGCCCTGTAATTTAAACTGGTATTTTAAAAAGAATTTCGAACTGTAAAGCCAGTACCAAAGCTGGAGTTACTGGAAACAAGTGATGACAGGACAATAAGGGACTCATTCTATGTTTTTTCATTTATGTCCTCTGGGGAAACTGTCCGTAACTTTCTTATCCAAAATCTTTCCCGAGCGACTCTGTCGACCTTCGACCAACTCTCGTTGTGGTCTATGATTGTGATGGTAAGGTTTTTGAGATCAGCTTGTGTGTGCCCAGGTGATCTCAAATGACGACTTACAGGTAGGTCGGGCTTGCAAGTGTAGTCACTTCGATGACCATTCATGCGTTTGTTGAAAGGCTGCTCTGTCTCGCCAACATACTGCATGCCACATCGATACTAAAGGAGGTATACAACATTCTGGGTTTTGCAAGTTACATTGCAAAATATAGTGTACACAGACCCAGACGAGTGGCAAGTAAATGTTTGAGTATTTAGTATTTGTTGACAAGTCAGACAACGTCTGTTACCACATGAGTTGCACCATCTTGCAATTGAACAGCTTTTATTTGAGGAGACGTCAGCTCTAAAAAATAAGTCTTTCAGACTTGCTGGTCTCCTAAAAGCTAAGACAGGAGGATTGGGAAAGATATTGGATAATTTAGGGTGTTTGGCAATAGTTTGCCAATTGGCACGGATCAAACGTGAAAGGTTAGTAAAGGCTGGAATTGTATGTTAGAACAAACGGGTCTATTTTGCTGGGTCTCTTCCGTTTGTGCTGTGAGAGGTCATTGCGGCTGTTCTTGTTAGCGTGCGCAAACCCCTTATCTATGTCCAATTTCTTATAACCTCGTTTTGTCAAAAATCCGCGAAGTTCCTGTAATCGTTTAATGACAGTCTCCTCAGAGGAGCAAATCCGCTTGACTCTGAGAGCTTAACTGTACGGTATACTTTTTGTACAGTGTTTGGGGTGACAGCTTTGGGATAAAGGTACTGATGTTTATCTGTGGGTTTACAGTAGAGGTCTGTTGATATGACACCGTCTTTTCTAGATGTAGTTTTGTCTAAGAAAGATATCTTAGAGTCGGAAATTTCATACGTTAATTTAATTGAATGGTGGGCGTTGTTTGCATGTCTGATGAAATCATCCAGTTTTCGTTGGGATTCAATCCGTTCCATGTCAACATCATCAATGAAACGGATACAAGACAAAGGTTTGGATAAAGATGCTGCAATAATTTGTTTGTCTAATTTGCCCATGAAAATATTGGCGTAAGACGGTGCCATTTTCGTCCCCATCGCTGTCCCATTGAAGGTAATGATCACCATTAAAGGTGAAATTGTTGCATTTCAGGACCAGAGTAAGCAGCTGGACTAAACATTTAGTAGGTGGTTCTAAAATGTTGCGCGAGTCCCATATTTCCCTATAAGATTGTATGCCGTCATCATGAGGTATGTTGGTATACAATGAGGTGACATCTAAAGTGACAAGGAGGGTTCCGGAGGAAGAGGGTTCATGGATTCCATTTTACGAAGATAATCTATAGTGTCTTGAATGTGGGAAGGAAGATTTTCTACATGAGATCTTAAATGAAAATCGACGAATTCCGAGATTTTTTCAGTCGGATGGCTGTTTGCGGATACAATGGGTCTACCAGGGTTGTTAACCTTTTGTATTTTAGGAAGAAGATACAATCGACCAGGCTTGGCATTCTCTGGTTTTAAATAACCAATTGTATCCTCATCTATGTGACCGTCATTGTACATGGTTTGTAACGCAGTGATAATTTTGGAGCTAAACTCGGAAGTAGGGTCATAGTCATAGTGAAGGCTATAAACGACACACATTTTGAAGCTTTGTCACAATCATATGCTTTTGTGAATTATGCATGTTCAGCAAATCATGTGAGATAATCCTTTTTTTTTTATTCAACAACAAATTGCACTTTCTGCTGTTAACAATATACAACACTAGTCCAGCATTCAAGTGAAGTGTCCCTGTTTGTTAATACCAGAAAACGAGGGTTGTTTTCTGGTAAGCATCATTATATATCAACATTAGTTTAATAATCTAGCAGTTAAATTATAAAATTATCAGCAGTGAAATAATAAACAAGTAAATATCAGTGAGACTTATTTGTCTAACTATATATAAAAAAATACTTTATATATCATCTAGCAATAAATGACTTTTGAGCATTGTTTCCGGAAATTTTTCATATTTTCTCCGTTAATGCCGTTTCAATGCCGTAATTTTTTAACACTGTTGCACTTTCGAGTTGGATAATTGTATGAAATGAGTGATATTAAATGTCCAGTGACAAGGTTAACATCCATTTTGGGGCGATCATGTTGGTGTGGTATGAACCTACTAGAAAGTCACGATTAATAAATTACCCCAGCTGCTTTAAATGCAACTCGTGGGAGTTTTAAATTTAATTTTTAAAGTTTTTGATATGGGTTTCTAGCTATTTTGCTTGGAGTTCAATTAAATTATAAACCTTGTATCTTTGGTAAGTTATCTTATTGTTAGACAAGGAATACTTATTCTGCCTTCAACCCGACAAGACAATAACCATTCTTCTAAATTTTCGAGAGCTGGTTTGACGCAGCATGTGATGGGGAAAAAATGTGCACTAAATATAACCATGCGACAAAGAGACCACAAAGAGGCGGGTTTATTTTCAAGTGTGTATAAAATCTTCTTAAAAATGATTAACTTACAATTTGACTTATTTCCAAGATACAATGTTCCTTCTATACTTTCGGGGTACTCAAAAGATCTATTAACCCAATATCCCCCTAAGGTTTGAAAAGTTTTGCCTCCATAACAGTCCATATAACTATTGAAAAAGTTTTCATCTATAGGTTCAGGTCTACAAAATAAAACATTTGTTAATTAACAAGTTAAGTGATATCGAAAAAAGGTAAGATAACAAAATATACCTAACTCCGAGGAAAATTCAAAGATGAAAGTGTCATATGGCAAACGCTCAAATACATTTAACAAATGGAATACAACTGCCATATTCGTGACTGTTTACAGGATAATTTTTATGTAGAAATGATAGACTGAACCAATATTTATAGATAGCTATCAACTGAATCACTGTATTGCTTTTTTGGTTTTCAACATTTAGCATTTTCTGCAATATAATTACGTCTGAAAACATTAAGCCTATCGAGAAAATCAATAGTTTAAGAATATGAAAATGGATTCTAATCAGAGAGAACTATACAACAATAGTTGAAATGAATGGTTGCAAGTATTTTATGCAATTATACAGCCTAAAACAATGAAAAAAATACACCGTATAGTCGGCTTTAAAAGGTTCCAGATCATGATTTTATAAGACACCATGAGGCAAGAGTGATGTGAATTGTATAGTATAAATGAGACTATATTTGGGCATGATTTATCAACATTTAGAGCACGAGGCTGAATCCCATTGCTGATCCAAATAATAACCGTTATATTTTGAACATTGTTTATTTAAGGTGATATCGAAAGAGGCAGAATCTATTACACTATGCATGATAATATAATAGAACATTACTTGAAAATTTGAAAATGTTGCAAAAGCAAGCCTTTCAACTTAATGTACCCACCTCTCTTGGTCCTTTCCGTTATCTTTATATTTTGTTTTTTGTTGTTTGTGGCTTTTACAACAAATACATAAAAGTATAGTAAACACGAGGAGAAGGATAAAAAATGGTATACCAACTGCTAATCCTAGTACCAAAATGTAATTGTCTGCAACAAAAACCCAAACTAAATGTTATGATCAATTGAATTTTTAATTTTGTGTTGTGTTTTGTTTAATGTTGTTTGTCTATTTGTCTTTTTCATTTTTGTCATGATGTTGTCAGTTCATTTTCGACTTATGAATATGAATGTTCCTCTCGTAACTTTAATCTCTCTTTTATACATGTTATAAGTACAAGCAAATATTGGTTTTCTGCTCTGTTTATAACGTTATAATTACATTATATGTATATTTCATTATAATACGTTATTCTGATTGGCTAACTAGCAATCTCGTGATATTCCTTAATCAATTGCATTACACAATGCAACTTTTCATTCATGATGACACGAGGTTCCACAATAAAGTGCACAGGTAAATGAAATAAAAACTTAATAAAAGGCGTGTTTTCATGATCCTATAGGTAAAAATGTAATTATAAGTATTTGATGCTTTTTTTTGTAACTTTATAGGGTTGTAAAAGCGTTGACCGTGCGCACATTTTTAGTATGAAGCACTTCCGCGCTTCATACAAAATGTACCTCGGTCAACGCTTTTACACCCCAATAAATTTACAAAAAAGAGCATTCAATTCTTAAATATAGTTGCAAAAGACAGTATAAATTTTCATCTATGTAACATACCAGACCTACATATATCAATTAAGTTTAGTTATATATTAGTATTTATCTGTATGTTCTATGTTTTGCATATTTTATATTTTGCGAAATGTCTCCAGTTAAAAAGTGTTAAAATATCAAGATTAATATGAATAAAAAAATGTTTACACCATATGATATACACAACACAATGTTTTCCCATTCTTAATCTTCCATAAATCTTGAAGGGCCTCGGTGGTCGAATTGTCTCAGTAGTTAATACTGTTATCACTAGCCTGTCAACACTGAGGTAGTAAGTTCTCACCCCGCTCGTGGTGGGGCCTCGACTCCAATCTTAATTGACAGATTTAATTTATAGAAGGTCCTCCACCAATAAAAACTGGCCGCAACGAAAAACGCCCAAAAGCAGTGCTTAAAATAACAAAAGTCAAATATTTAAATCATAAATTTTGACACCTTTTTTCTTCTTTTCTTCTTTTTTTTTATAAATTAAAAAGAAACTTACTACTTTGTCACATGTCGAAATAGATAGCGGAAAGACAATTTTTTAGTCGAATAGTCTTTGGGATATACACATAAGAAAATTTTATATTATTGCCAATGAGACAAATCTCTACCAGAGAGAAACTGAAGTAGAAGTAACAACAATATACAACCTTATCGGGGCTCTTACTCACAAACTTAAAATTAAAGGTCTCCGTTTGTGAGTTAATTGTCCTGGTTTACACACCAATAACCTCTAGAAAAAAGTGTGTAATCCTATAATAAAATATGATTATTTGACCTAACAAAAGACAAAACATAAAATAATATGTAAAAAGGGTCCAATAAAGAATATGCAGTTGACCGAAAATCGTTGATAATATTGATTTCATTTTATGTCAACATATAATAAAGACGGTGAATATATGAAAAAAATAAACGAGTAGAATTTCAGACTTTTATCATTTGTATTTAGGGTATTGTGAGTTTTATTTTTAAAATATTTTCTTTTATTTATTTATAATTGCTTTTCAGAAAACACCACTTCTTAATAGCAAGCATTGGAAATAATTCTAATCAAAATGATAATTTTACCTGTATGGTTATTTGAAGTAACAGACGATGTTTTTAGCTGAACTGTTGTCATAACAGAAGTTGTTGGTTTCGTAGAAGGAGTTGTTGTGTTCGTTGCAGGAGTTGTTGTTGGCGTTGTTCTCGTAGATGCACATGAAGCACAGCATACATTCGCATGATCTGCACACCAATGTGGTGCTTCCCTGACCATATCTGCACAAGTCCAACCATTGGTAAAATATGAACCTTTGTGATCTCCATAAAGACAGGTCTCTAAAATTGCAAAAGAGATATAAAAAGAAAACTCATTTGATGAGCAAAGCCTGAACAAATATATATTTGTAACAATTTAGAAAACCACAATATTTTTTTTTAATATTCTACTAGTTATTCTTACCATATGAAAACAAAGTGTTGATGAATTTATAGATTTCGACTATTTTGTATCTCTAAAACTAAAATTTATATGCAAAAATTTATAGAAGAGATTGACAATTCAAAAATATGCATTGTTTTTAAGCATATTGATTAAATTTGCTTAAAAATTCCAAAAAACAAAAATACTTTTGTTGGTTTAAGAAATTTCAACTTTCCTAGTTCTATTTCATAATTTATCAATCATAAATTAAAGGAATAAATGGATCATAGATTCTGAAGAACAGTGGTCAAGGATGATGATAGTACTAGATGAGACTTATAGGTCATTGTTAGAAGTTCGAAGTCAGCCACCATAAAAGCTCGATATATTATAACTATGATGGACAAAAAACATCCTTTTGTTTAAACAGAGAGAAGGAAATCATGATTACATAAGTAGTCAAACAACAACAGAAAGAAGTTTACATTTCACCAAACTTCACGGCCGTACATTGACCTATATTTGTTCTATATAATTTGACCTCTGGTTGGGAGTTGTCTTAATGGCAATTATATCACATCATTTTTTTAATTCTATACATGTTGAAATTTTAAGACAACAAAAACACGTTTAAAAAATAAGTGGACAATCAAAATTCTCAACATAAGCTTGAAAAGTATAGAATTAATCTTCACTCACCATCTCCCGCAGGAGCGTTTGAATCTGACGTACATACACCAGATATACACCACTGTAAAGATATTATTGCCATATTGATCATGTTTTTGAGTAAGCATTTGACGATTTAAGAGGTTCCGCAAATTTCTAAATATCAAGTACTTTTATTTTAATAACAACAAATACAAGAGAATTCTGAATGCATTGATTAGTATTTCCAGTATTACAATGTGTGTAAATTTTCAGACGTAAATCTTAAGTCCAGTAAAACATTTTCAATATGCCTTGGAGGTAGTTTATTTGTAAATACTTTTAAGTCGTTTTAGTCATATCATGCTGTTCTTATGTTAACTTTTCTCTGTACTGCCCATTTAAGTTGAGACGGGTGCAGATTAGTGGTTGATTTATGGCATACTCTGTCAAAGAAACCAGGCTTACCTCTTTTTAGATCAGGAATTTCTTCAAGTTTTTCTATTAAAATGTATATATCAAAAAGAATTTACATTCGGAACATTAGTAGACTGCTGCTGCTATTTCTCTATGGCAATGTAATGTCTTTGAATGTTGCAAAGGAAATACGAAACTAACCTTAGTTATCTACCTTATACTGAATGTGTTGCCTCTTGGCAATGTATTATCATTTAAGAACATATGTTACGAAGTATCTAAATGTTATAATGATATTTTTTAACTGTTTGAATAACAAAGACAATTGAAAATTTCTCAATTCGAATGTTTCTCCTCCGAGAATATATTATAGTAGTGACAAACCTTTTTATTTCCACAGATAATGTAGTCCTGAGCCCTATTTTCATGACAGGTGTTTGTATTTGGTATGGCACAGTACAGTTTTGTACATATGGAGGAATAATCTTGGTTGAAGAAGTACTGAAAAAAAGATAATGACAATACATGGAACAGTAATTTTCTGTACATATGGAGTAATAGTTTCCGATGAATAAGTACTAAAAAAGATAATCATAATACATGGAACAGTAAAGTTTTGTGCATAGGGAAGAATAATCTCCGAAGAAGAAACACTAAAAAAAGAGTATCACAATACATGGAACAGTAAAGTTTTGTACAAGTTGAAGAATAATCTCCGTTGAAGAAGTACTTAAAAGGAAGATCAAACAATACATAGAGCATATCAATAAAAGCAGTTATTTTTAGTTCAAAACTTTTGATTGTTAAATGTTGTATCATGATTAACACAATTGTAGTTGGATTACCCAGATCTTTTGAAACAGGTTTCACGAAAGCAAACTTAATTTATACTATAATTTTGTGAACTTTTACGAGATAAATTTTAGAGCAAGATTCAAGATTTGTATTAATTCCATTAGCTTATATGTTTTACTGGCTACGTATTTTGAAAGATTGAATTTTTTTTAACAAAACATGACCTATAAATGTTCTGGATTATGTTCTTGGTGTAAAGTGATTATCCAAAAATGCAACAAGAATAGACGTAAAAAAAACTTATGACAAAAAGATGAATAGATTAGTATAAATATAGTCAAAGTTCGCTGGTACACATACACTAGTCTGCTTTAGGTACGTATATATATATATTTATATATATCAAGACTCACCCTACACAAATGTGACCCTGTACCACGTTTTTGTACACACAGCTGATCAACATCTGTTATAGGCTGAACTGTTATAGTTGTTGCTATTGTTGTTGTAGTAGGAGCAGCTGTTGATGTCGTAGTAGGGGAAGTTGTTGTCTTTACAGGAGTTGTTGTTGTCGTTGCAGGAGTTGTTATAGTCGTTGTTCTTATAGATGCACACGAAGCACAGCATGCATTCGCATGATCTGCACACCATTGTGGTGCTTCCCTGACCATATCTGCACAAGTCCAACCATTGGAAAAATATGTACCTTTGCGATCTCCATAAAGACAGGTCTCTAAAATTGCAAAAAAGATATAAAAAGAAAACTCATTTGATGAGCAAAGCCTGAACAAATATATATTTGTAACAATTTAGAAAACCACAATATTTTTTTAAATATTTTACCAGTTATTCTTACCATATGAAAAAATAGTGTTAGTAAAATTATAGATTTCGACTATTTTGTATCTCCAAAACTAAAATGTATATGCAAAAATGTATAGAAGATATTGACTATTCAAAAATATGCATTGTTTTTAAGCATATTGATTAAATTTGCTTA
The DNA here is from genome assembly GCA_019925275.1 of Mytilus edulis. NCBI lineage: Eukaryota > Metazoa > Mollusca > Bivalvia > Mytilida > Mytilidae > Mytilus > Mytilus edulis. The sequence goes on along the minus strand of CM034358.1, from coordinate 82,344,892 downwards.
AAAATTCCAAAAATTCCAAAATTACTTTTGTTGGTTTAAGGAATCTCAACTTTCCTAGTTCTATTTCATAATTTATCAATCATAAACTAAAGGAATAAATGGATAATAGATTCTGAAGAACAGTGGTCAAGGATGATGATAGTACTAGATGAGACTTATAGGTCATTGTTAGAAGTTCGAAGTCAGCCACTTTAAAAGCTCGATATATTATAACTATGATGGACAAAAACATCCTTTTTTTTTAAACAGAGGGAAGGAAATCATGATTACATAAGTAGTCAAACAACAACAGAAAGAAGTTAACATCTCACCAAATTTTCACGGCCGTACATTGACCTATATTTGTTCTATATAATTTGACCTCTGGTTGGGAGTTGTCTTAATGGCAATTATATCACATCATTTTTTTAATTCTATACATGTTGAAATTTTAAGACAACAAAAACACGTTTAAAAAATAAGTGGACAATCAAATTTCTCAACATAGGCTTGAAAAGTATAGAATTAATCTGCACTCACCATCTCCCGCAGGAGCGTTTGAATCTGACGTACATACACCAGATATACACCACTGTAAAGATATTATTGCCATATTGATCATGTTTTTGAATAAGCATTTGACGATTTAAAAGGTTCCGCAAATTTCTAAATATCAAGTACTTTTATTTTAATAACAACAAGTACAAGAGAATTATGAATGCATTGATTAGTATTACCCGTATAACAATGTGTGTAAATTTTCAGACGTAAATCTTAAGTCCAGTAAAACATTTTCAATATGCCTTGGAGGTAGTTTTTTTTGTAAATACTTTTAAGTCGTTTTAGTCATATCATGCTGTTCTTATGTTACCTTTTCTCTGTACTGCCCATTTAAGTTGAGACGGGTGCAGATTGGTGGTTGATTTATGGCATACTCTGTCAAAGAAACCAGGCTTACCTCGTTTTAGATCAGGAATTTATCAAGTTTTTCTATTAAAATGTATATATCAAAAAGAATTTACATTCGGAACTGCTGCTGCCATTTGTCTATGGCAATGCAATGTCTTTTAATGTTACAAAGGAAATACGAAACTAACCTTAGTTATCTACCTTATACTGAATGTGTTGCCTCTTGGCAATGTATTATCATTTAAGAACATATGTTACGAAGTATCTAAATGTTATATTGATATTTTTTAACTGTTTAAATAACAAAGACAATTGAAAATTTCTCAATTCGAATGTTTCTCCTCCGACAATATATTATAGTAGTGACAAACCTTTTTATTTCCACAGACAATGTAGTCCTGAATCCTATTTTCAGGACAGGTGTTCGTATTTGGTATGGCACAGTACAGTTTTGTATATATGGAGGAATAATCTTGGTTGTAGAAGTACTGAAAAAAAAGATAATAACAATACATGGAACAGTAAAGTTCTGTACATATGGAGAAATAGTTTCCGATGAAGAAATACGTAAAAGATAATCATTATACATGGAACAGTAAAGTTCTGTACATACATATGTATGGAGAAATAGTTTCCGATGAAGAAATACTAAAAAGATAATCATTATACATGGAACAGTAAAGTTTTGTACATAGGGAGGAAGATGAAGACCTTCTAAAACAAGAATGTGTCCTCAGTACACGAATGCCCAACTCGCACTATCATTTTCTATGTTCAGTGGACCATGAAATTGGGGTAAAATCTCGAATTTGGCATTAAAATTAGAAAGATCATATCATAGGGAACATTGTACCAAGTTTGAAGTCGATTGGACTTCAACTTCATCAAAAACTACCTCGACCAAAAACTTTAACCTGAAGCGGGACAGACGGACGAACGAACAGACGAACGAACGAACAGACGGACGGACGAACGAACGAACGGACGCACAGACCAGAAAACATAATGCCCCTCTACTATCGTAGGTGGGGCATAAAAAAGTATCACAATACATAGAACAGTACAGTTTTGTATATAAGGAGGAATAATCTCCGAAGTAGAAGCACTAAAAAAAGAGTATCACAATACATGGAACAGTAAAGTTTGTACAAGTTGAAAAATAATCTCCGTTGAAGAAGTACTTAAAAAGAAGATCAAACAATACATAGATATTATCAATAAAAGCAGTTATGTTGAGTTCAAAACTTTTGAATGTTAAATGTTGTATCATGATTTACACAATCGTAGTTGGATTACCCAGATCTTTTGAAACAGGTTTCACGAATGCAAACTTAATTAAATTATAATTTTGTGAACTTTTACGAGATAAATTTTAGAGCATGATTCAAGATTCGTATTAATTCCATTACTTTATATGTTTTACTGGCTACGTATTTTGAAAGGTTGAAATGTTTTTAACAAAACATGACCTAAATGTTCTGGATTACGTTCTTGGTGTAAAGTGATTATTCAAAAATGCAACAAGAGTAGACGAAAAAAAACTTATGAAAAAAAGATGAATAGATTATTTTAAATATAGTCAAAGTTCGCTGGTACACATACACTAGTCAGTACGTTTATATATATTATATATATCCCGGCGAGGGAAGAACCAAAAATTTGCGAAAGCATATTTACAGATCTAACATTGTTGGGTTGATGTTTAGACGAGTTGTATATACATTATGTACACAGCCATGTATCACCATCATTGATGGCGATCCGATGGATACATCTGTTGTAGAGTTGTCACTGACTCAGACGTACTTATATATATATATATATATATATATATATATATATATATATATATATATATATATATATCAAGACTCACCCTACACAAATGTGACCCTGTACCACGTTTTTGTACACACAGCTGATCAGCGTCTGTTGTAGGCTGAACTGTTGTAGTTGTTGCTATTGTTGTTATAGTAGGAGCAGCTGTTGATGTCGTAGTAGGGGAAGTTGTTGTCTTTACAGGAGTTGTTGTTGTCGTTGCAGGAGTTGTTATAGTCGTTGTTTCTTATAGATGCACATGAAGCACAGCATGCATTCGCATGATCTGCACACCATTGTGGTGCTTCCCTGACCATATCTGCACAAGTCCAACCATTGCTAAAATATGTACCTTTGCGATCTCCATAAAGACAGGTCTCTAAAATTGCAAAAAAGATATAAAAAGAAAACTCATTTGATGATCTAAGCCTGAACAAATATATATTTCTATTAATTTTTGAAAACCAAATAACAATTTTTTTTTTATATTTAAACAATTATTCTAACCTTATGACATAATAGTGGTGGTGAAATTATAGATTTCGACTCTTTTTTTTCTCCAAAACTAAAATTTGTATGCGAAAATTTATGGAAGATACTCATTGTGTTTAAGCATATTGACTAACTTGCGAAGTCCAAAAAACAAAAAAAAAGTTTGTTGATTTGAGGATTTTCAACTTTTCAAGTTCCATTTCAAAATAAATCAATCGTAACTTAAAGGCAAGAATGGATCATTTGTTCAGAAGAATAGTCCTCAAGGATGATGGTACTAGATGAGATTTATAGGTCATTGTTAGAAGTTCAAAGTTAGTCATTTTAAAAGCGCTATATGTTTAACTATGAGGGAAGGAAATCATGATTACACAAGTATAGTCGCCGTCAGCTGAAATTCGTAGCGGTTATCAGTAAAAATAATCTAAACTATCAACCACATTCACTCATGATATAGTTTTTCACATTCCATTCATAAATCGCCAAAAGAAAAACCACTACTGACCTACCTTTTAAGTGATTGCACTGTGATAATCCTGACCTTCACATTTTCCAAGACGATTTTGAATGGTGGAATCCGCCATTGTTTTTACCGGAAGTGTTTCCGTGGAGTTCAATTTCATAAAATTTGCATAAAGCGCGGGAAACCTTATCACATCAATGAAAAGAACATTTCAGGAAACTGCGTTAGTGACGAATGTCATATGTAAACAAATGATCCTCATAGAAACGAAGATGGCGGAATTACAATGAAAAACATTCTGGAAAATGTGAAGGTCAGGATTATTACAGTGCGATCACTTAAAAGGTAGGTCAGTAGTGGTTTTTCTTTTTGCGATTTATGAATGGAATGTGAAAAACTATATCTCGAATGAACGCGATTGATAGTTTAGATTATTTTTACCGATAACCGCTACGGATTTTCAGCTGACGGCGACTATAGTCAAACAACAACAGAAAGAATTTTACATCTCACCAAACTTCAAGTCTGTACATTGACCTATATTTGATCTATATAATTTGACCTCTGGTGGAGAGTTGTCTCATTGGCAATTATATCACATTTTTTTATATGTATATGTTGAAATTTTAGGACAAAAAAACGTTTTTAGAATATCAGTGGACGATCAAAATTTCTCAACATAAGCTTGAATAGTATAGAAATAATCTGCACTCACCATCTCCCGCAGGAGCGTTTGAATCTGACGTACATACACCAGATATACACCACTGTAAAGAAATATGCCATATTGATCATGTTTTTGAATAAGCATTTGACGATTTAAAAGATTCGGCAAAGTTCTAAATATCAAGTTCTTTTATTTTAATAACAACAAATACAAGAGAATTATGAATGCATTGATTAGTATCACCGGTATTACAATGTGTGCAAATTTTCAGACGTAAATCTTAAGTCCAGTAAAACATTTTCAATATGCCTTGGAGGTAGTTTTTTTTTGTTAATACTTTTAAGTCTTTTTAGTCATATTATGCAGTTCTTTTGTAAACTTTGCTCTATATTGCCGATTTAAGTTGAGACTGGTGCAGATTGGCGGTTGATTTATATCATACTATGTCAAAGAAACCAAGCTTTCCTCGTTTTAGATCAGAAAATGTCTTTAAGTTTTTCTATTTAGTTGTATATATCAAACATAATTTACATTCGGAACATTTGTAGACTGCTGCTGCCATTTGTCTATGGCAATGCAATGTCTTTTAATGTTGCAAAGGAAATACGAAGCTAACCTTAGTTATCGACCTTTTACTGAACTCGTTATCTTCTAATAAGATATGTTATGAAGTATCTAAATGTTATATTCATATTTTACAACTGTTTAAATAACAAAGACAATTGAAAATTTCTCAATTCGAATGTTTCTCCTCCGAGAATATATTATAGTAGTGACAAACCTTTTTATTTCCACAGACAATGTAGTCCTGAATCCTATTTTCAGGACAGGTGTTCGTATTTGGTATGGCACAGTACAGTTTTGTACATATGGAGGAATAATCTTGGTTGTAGAAGTACTGAAAAAAAAGATAATAACAATACATGGAACAGTAAAGTTCTGTACATATGGAGAAATAGTTTCCGATGAAGAAATACTAAAAAGAATATCATTATACATGAAACAGTAAAGTTTTGTACATAGGGAGGAAGATGAAGACCTTCTAAAAAAAAGTATCACAATACATAGAACAGTACAGATTTGTACATATGGAGGAATAATCTTGGTTGTAGAAGTACTGAAAAAAAAGATAATAACAATACATGGAACAGTAAAGTTCTGTACATATGGAGAAATAGTTTCCGATGAAGAAATACTAAAAAGAATATCATTATACATGAAACAGTAAAGTTTTGTACATAGGGAGGAAGATGAAGACCTTCTAAAAAAAAGTATCACAATACATAGAACAGTACAGATTTGTATATAAGGAGGAATAATTTCCGAAGTAGAAGCACTAAAAAAAGAGTATCACAATACATGGAACAGTAAAGTTCTGTACATATGGAGAAATAGTTTCCGATGAAGAAATACGTAAAAGATAATCATTATACATGGAACAGTAAAGTTCTGTACATACATATGTATGGAGAAATAGTTTCCGATGAAGAAATACGTAAAAGATAATCATTATCATGGAACAGTAAAGTTTTGTACATAGGGAGGAAGATGAAGACCTTCTAAAATAAGTATCACAATACATAGAACAGTACAGATTTGTATATAAGGAGGAATAATTTCCGAAGTAGAAGCACTAAAAAAAGAGTATCACAATACATGGAACAGTAAAGTTCTGTACATATGGAGAAATAGTTTCCGATGAAGAAATACGTAAAAGATAATCATTATACATGGAACAGTAAAGTTCTGTACATACATATGTATGGAGAAATAGTTTCCGATGAAGAAATACGTAAAAGAATATT